>CAUYON010011983.1:0-20876 GCA_963573935.1 Arctocebus calabarensis | reverse complement strand
ATATTATGTCATTTTATTTTACACTTTAATAAAACATAAAACAAAATACATATTAAGAGATTGGAAAATTATAGCATTCATATGAAGGCTAAAACCCAATTATAGCACAGGAATACAGGGAAAGGGGAAAGGGAGGGGAGGGGAGGGGGGAGTATGGGTGGAGGGAGGGCAATTGGTGGGATCACACCTACGGTTCATCTTAGCAGGGTACTGGGGAAACTTATTAAATGTAGAGTATCAATGTCTTTATATAGTGATCAAGAAAATGCCATGAAGGCTATCTATAACAGTACTATCAAAACATTTCTGAATGTATATGAATCGTGCCCTATGATTGCACCAATGTACAGAATTATGATTCAATAAAATTATAAAAAAAAAACCTATAAAAAAAAAGCAGAACCTTACAAAAGTATTGGAATGATTGAATCCAAGGTGTACCTTGAATTAGTTATGTATCTTTTTCACGTCACCTTTTTCACAAAGATTCTAAGCAGCACAAATAGCTCTTTAATTTTGCAAAAATATATAAACATATTAAAGTCAGAAAGCCCATGAAAAATAGTTATGGTGAAATGCAAACAAAGAGGAAAAGAAACAGGGTAGATGGGGAAGGAAAGACAAGCAGTGGAAAAGTGTGTATTGGAGTTTTTAAAAAGAAACCTGTCGTGATTATGGGCAATAGAAATGGTCCCACTATAGAAATCCCCACCTACCTAAAGTTGAACTCATTCACACCTTTATTAAATGTGCTTCATCTCTCTTCCCTATCCCCGTGATTGAAGCCACCATCACCCTTCTCATTCTCCATTCCCCTCACTCAACACATCTCATCTGCCATTAAGCCTTAAGGCCGAAGAGCATAAGGCCTGCTGTCCCAGCACTTCAACTTTCTATAGGTGACTTTGGGCACATTATTTGATCACTAACTAATAATTTCCTCATTAGTAAAACACAGATAAAAACAGAACATATTTTATAAGTCATCAGAATTAAATTATAGATGAAATGTCTGAAAAAAGTTCTTATTACTGACACACAAAAAGCATTCAGAATATTACACTATTGTTAATCATAGAAATGGAAAGATTCTCTTAGGCTGATCATTATCTGTCTATATATCTGTATCACATATGTATCATATGGATATGGACATATACATCTATTATACACATGCACACTCTAAAGTCTATTCTTGACAGAGATATTATAAATTAAATGCTTTAAAAAGAATTTAAGAGAAAAAGCTCTGCACTCAGACATAACTAAGTTAATTCAAATATTGGCTTTACCATTTTCTAACTGTATCATCTTGACTATGCCACTTAACAACAAGGCTGAGTTTCTTCACCTGGACTAGAGTTATTATGAGCTTGACATTAACATACAAAGCCCATCACATAGTATCTTACACAAAATAAGAGCTCAATTAATGTTTGCCAATCTCATTATATCATTGAACTTTTTATCAAACACAGCACACATACATTAGTGCATACTTTGTTGATGATAAAGACCCCAGGAATATATATTTTCAAGTGACCTTAAAAAAATATTTTCTTAAGAAAGCTTACCTTTTTTGTTCTATAGTTATTTATTTTTCAAACCTTCCTATTAATCCAAATCATACATCACTGAGAGAGCTGGCACTCTAAAAATTAGTAAGAATATAAAATTATAGAACCACAAGTATAAGGCTCAAGTCAAATATTGGAAGGACAGAGTCAAAGGCCCCTGAGCTGCCCAAAGACACACTCAAGCTGGCTATAGCTATTGTTAAATTCTGCCAATTGGCCTTTTCTCCTTACTTCATGAATATTCCATAAACCATAAGCTTTCCAATTCCCAAAGAACAGAAATGATCACCATAAGCCTCTGCAAGACCATTAACAGTCCATAGGTCACATGTGACAGTGAATCAAACCGCTCGTGAGCTCACCCCGAGGACTACTAAACTACAAACACTGTGTAGACTCGGAAGGCAATGCCAAATGAAGCATTCGAAAACATTTTAAGCAAAGGCAGTATCATTTGAATAACTAAATAGTTCACTATTAGTGATGGTAACTAAAATTACAATTTGGAATGCATATTTGAACCTGCACAATTTCTGATGTCTGATTAGAATCTCTATGGAGATCCCAAAATCCTAAGAGATTCTTAGAATATTTCCTTTCCAGTAATATCTTGTAAAACTTTGCCTTAATATACTCTTTCCTCTTAATTTCCTTTTTCGTATTTATTCCTTTCTACTTTAACTTTAATTTTCCCTCAATCTTCTAAGTTAAACCTAATCCTGAAGTGATTTGATAACAACTTATGCTCAGGCAGTGTTCTGAAATCAGGAGATGGGTGGGCCAGCACATTGGTCATGGTCTTTAGAACACAGATATTCTTTTAGTGAACTGCTATAGAGATACACGTTATTACACATACACAGACACACACTGTAGAGGACCTGAAGCATAGGACGCATATTTAGAATCGATTTATTTTTAAGTCCTTCCCAATGCCTACATGGTATGACTCTATTCACTTCACAAATTTCGTCTTCTTGAACTTGGATATGCCGTTTGCACATAGCATGTTGACCATTTTGCAAAATGGAGTTACTGAAGCAGAACGAACTTAGCCAACTGAATGAGTCCAACCAAGCATGTATAGGCAGTGGCAATTGCCATAGTCTCAAAGGGATAGATCAGGGAGCAAATGAAGACTATCAATTCTCTTCCCATCTTTGAAAATTAGGAAGAATAGTTTTATTCTGATTGATACTTTAAAGTATTTATAATATTCCATTCTAGTACCAATGCAATGAGTCTTACTACCTCCTAAAAATTAAAAAGAACTATATCTATTCATTAAGAATATAAAAAATTATACATACATTTCTATATACAACATCTGTCTGCAAATCTGGGATCTTTGAACCTAGAGAAACCTAGGGTTGGGGACAGTTAATAGCTACAGGGGAGAGTCAGTATATAGTTTTATAATTTCCACATAATTAAAAAAACCACAGGATGAAAAAATTCATTGTTTTAAAAACTAACCACTGATGGTATATTGTAAAATATAATACATAACTTTCAAAGTATAGGAGGTATAAAAGAGTATGATAAGTAAGGAAAACTTTAATGATAAAAATGTAGTGGAAAGGTTAATATTAAGAAAGGATAAGATAAAAAACATTAAAATAAAAATAAATAGAATTGAAGGGAAAGGTATTATAAGAGAGAAAAATTAAATTATTTCATGATAAAACACTGAGACTGATATGGCAATACAGCCATTATGAATCTTTAAATATTGAATATTATAACATCAGAATGTATAAAACAAAAATAATTAAAATGCAAAAAATACATATCATCTTATGACATTGGTGGGAGGATATTTTATATATATCTTCATATTTAAAAAATTAAGAAGAGGTGATTTATTTTAAAAAATGAAATAATATTATAAGTAAAATTATTTTAATAACCAAAAATTAACTCCCTTCCAGTTACCTTAAAATATTCATAAGCTTTCAGTATAACTCAAGGCACAATGAAAATACCTACAACATTCCAATCTGTGTAGATACTATTTCTGAAAACATACCATAGAACCAAAAATTAACAATGGAGTTAAATAAACAAAAATATCCCACTTGAAAATTTTAATATTATCTAGAAATAATTCTTAGCTCATAGAGAAAAGTGGTGACATATTTATAGGATATTTAGCAAATTATTATAATTATATATTAAAAATTATGAATTATGGTCAAAAGCGTTTGCAAAGGAAAACTTAATGCAATAAGAAAACTTTATTGTTAAATAAGAAACAGTAAAAATAAATTAATAAAAAGAAAACTCAATAAATTAGAAAAGGAGTAATAAGATTTACCTGCAGAAAGATTAAATTCAAACAAAATCATAAATCAGTAATTAGAAAACAGAATTAGTAAAATAAATCAATTCATGACTCATTTTTTTTAAGGTAGCCATAAATAGCATTCTTCTATCAAGGTTTTAACTTAAAAGCAAAGCAAAACAATAGTAGAAGGCAGAGAGGACATAAGTTTACCAAAAGAGACTATCAAAGATCATAAAACGACATACCCAATCTGTACTTCTATTCTGATAGTTGTGTAAATCTTGGTGAAATTGATTCATTTAGAGGAAAACACAAGCTATCTAAATTTACTTGCTATAAAGACATTTATTTGCCTGCCTGTTCACATGCCATTCTTAAAGACCAGTGCCTACAGCCATAGGAGCAGAGCTACAAATTACAAAACCTGACTACTTAATCCCTGCCAGATGGACACCCACCCTGATTTATTCACCTGACATTCTTTCTCTGAGAACTGAATCTCATCCTTTGCACCCTACACAAGCACCTGCCCTGCCTTTTTTGGTGCTTTAGCATTATCATTGAACCATCACCATCTAACACATCATCTGTCATCATCCCTTTTGTTATGTATGTTTTTAAAAATTGGTTGCCTCCCCTCCCTAGCCCCACACATATAAAGGTAAGCTCCACATATCAGGATATTTGTTGGGGTCTGGGGTACACTATTGATTCCTAGACTCTCAGCAAGGTCTGGTACATAGTTGGCATGAAATATATATTTGTTGAATGAGGTGAATGAATGAATAAGAGACCTGCCATCTTTACAGAATAAAGCTGATGACTTCTGTGCACTTTGATTTGGGTATGCGCCCACAAAAGGAGTGTTGGGAGTAGTTACACAGTAGTCTGTGTAAGTGACAACACCCAGACATTTGTCCTCTGATTTAAGAAAGAAGCAGAGGAGAGTCTGAAGATGAAGAGAAGAAGACGAAGAGAAGGGAAAAGAAAAAGAGGGGACTGTTTACTTTTCAGTTTTCAGAAAGATCTTAATTTCTACAATTGAGAAAAATGAGAAAAAATATACCTTTGCATTGTGCGCGTTAGGTGAGATCTGTGGGGTACTTTTAACACGCGTCTGTCTAAAGAATGGTTGTTCTGCCTTGTTCGGTGAAATCTACTAAGATGCCTTTCCAACCCACTCAAACATGTCCACATGTTCCTCCTAGTATACATGAGATTTGACCCCTTTCTGTAAAAACTTTCTGCACAAAACTTTCCAAGAACTTACATCAAGCTTATTCCTAGTTAATTTTTTTTTGAGACAGAGCCTTGAGCTGCCACCCTGGCTAGAGTGCTGTGGCCTCACAGTTCACAGCAACCTCCAATTCCTGGACTCAAGGGAATCTCTTGCCTCCACCTCCCAAGTAGCTGGGACTACAGGCGCCCGCCACAACGCCTGGCCATTTTTTGGTTGCAGCCATCATGTTGATTGGCAGGCCTGGGATGGATTCGAACCCACCAGCTCAGGTGTACGTGGCTGGTGCCTTAGCCCATTGAGCCACAGGTGTCGAGTCGTGAGTTGTTTAATTTTTAATCATCATTTTAAAGGTTGAATTTAAGAATATCTTTTCATATTTTCTGGATTTTTAAACAACTTAAAAATTGCCCTTGTGACTATCAAGGTCGCAGGTTGTCCCCACAAGGCAAATTTGACCAGGAAGCTGACATTTTAAACGGAAAGAGAGTAAGCCAGATACCTGCAAAGGTGCTTCAGGATGCTTTTCTCTCAGCACGGGAGCAGCGGGGGGTTCCTGGAGGGGTTTTGATGTCTTCTTTTTGGCTTTTTCCATTTGAACATTAGTAAAATAGTTGACAGCAGCAAACTCAATAAGAGCCGAAAATACAAAAGCAAAGCAAACAGCTATGAACCAATCCATGGCAGTGGCATAGGACACTTTGGGCAAAGAATGCCGTGCACTGATGCTGAGGGTGGTCATGGTGAGGACTGTTGTTATTCCTTCAAAGCAAAAGAGCAAAAAGTAAAAACATTTTATTGTCATTTCTATGCAAAACGCCCCCATGGAAAACCCAGAATATTAGGTGGTATGGTGTTAAGAAAACTTACAATAACTCAAACAAAATCATGTTTGTGATGGAGAATTTGAATTCTAGTGATTTGGTGAAATTAGCACAGGCTTTGGAGTAAAAGACAGATATGGTTCAAGTCCTGGTTTTTCTAATCACTGGTTCAAAGTAACCTGGATTAAGTTTAGAAAATCTATTGGGCTTTATTTGTTACCTACCTATCTATCGGGTTTTCTGTACAGATTAAAAGTATGTAAGGAACCTGGCATAGAGTGGGTTGATATTGAAATCTGAGCTAACACACCTGAGGTGCTCAACAAACACACCTAACAAGGAGAGCAACTTATTGAAACAGTGATTCTCATTTAGGAGTGAGATAAGGGGGACACTGACTTAAGTTGGGGCATCCAAATGTTTGAGGTAAACATGGCCCACTGCTGTTGAGAATCACTGCCAGAAAAAGCATGAACTATATTAGGTCTTTCTTATCTGTAACTGAATATCATCTATTAAATTAAAATCATAAATATATCAGTTATGTAGAAGGCTCATTTATGTAAAACAACAGAAATATATTCCTGGACAAATAGATTTTGGCAATTTGGCAAAAAATATTGGACATTTACCACCCAACAGTTTGCAGCTGGCAGAAAAATATTTGCTACAATAACAGAGGTCCTTGTCTTCCATCAGTGGACTTCAGAAGCACCACCTCCAGGAACCTTTTCTCTTTAGCCTAGAAAAAGGTTAATCCCCATGCTCAGAAATTCCACTGCCACTGGAACTATACAGCAATGTATTATTTAAGGATGCTAATATTTGGATACTTGTCCCTTTCAGCTTCTATATTTGTCTGTCAAATTCATATTATCTATTTAAGCCTAAAAATTCCCTTGGGTATTTACTATACCCATCTTAATTTATGTCATACTCTTCCTAGGAGAGCTCCTAAAGATGACACACCATGTGATTGGGGATGATGATGGTGGTGGTGACAATGGTGATGATGAAGGCATCTAAACGGAACATTCCAATCCATGCTAATCCCCGGCTGAAAGGCAAATAATACACGTTCAACCAAACAGATAGTGAGCCCCACGCAATAAGAAACGAATAATAATATTTTGATTTAGGAAAGATAATATTGACTCCTCAACTCAATGTTTGATTGTATTCTTCCTAGTACTGTTCTCTGTTTTGTGCACACAAGCCTTATTTCCACAGATTGGTTGTGCATTGTCTCCTTGAGGGCAGAAAAGTCTAATACCGCTTGAGGATTACTACAGTGCTTCGCGTAGTGCCAGGCACACCATAAATACACAGGAAAGAAAAAGCCACGTTTCCAGTTCCTCACCAATCCATTTCCTCTGAATTCCACTCTTCTCCTAAATCTCCAATGCTTAGAATGTGAAAAATTATAGAAACCATACAGCAAATGAGCTAAGACCACTTAAAAACATTCCATAAACTATACAGAGAAAGCAATTTGAACATTTAGTCGTATTCCATTTTTAAAAATTTTTGGATTTTTTAACATTTTTATTAGCCTCAAGATAGATTATACAATGAATTTATTCAGTAGAATATATAAATACTTATACATCTATTAAAACGCAATATTGTGAATTTATTGGACTTCATTTCAGAAAGAGGTCTTAGAATATTTAGGCCCTCATTTTGAATCTCAAAAAAGTGGCACCACTCCCCTGCTGGTTGAGAGATCTGAAGAAACTGTAAAACAACTTTGAAAAAAAATTAGCTACAACATTCAAAGAGAAATCAAAATTTTCTTTTTGTTCATAACAATTTAAATTTAATAGATTATTAAGAATTCAAAAATTTTCAACAGCATCCTTAGATATGTAAGCAATATTTTCCACTAATACTGTATAAATCGTGCCAAAAGTAATTAGAATTTAAATATGAACAGTGACGTCTAAATAATAATAATACTCGATACTCAGAAAATTCTACAGGGAGTATGTGTGATAACCAAAAGGATACTCAAACCTAAATATAAGCAACTTAGAATCCCTATGTTCCTTTGAACTTTGTTTTCTTTTTTTGGTGATAGAATGATTTTCCTGAAGATCAATAGTGTCTTCATCTTCTCTTAATTTCAACTAAGCAGAATACTAATGAAATTATTGATTCATAAATCCAAAAATTATTTTCCAATTATTAAGGAAAGATAGATCACCAGGTTCTTGACTTAAATGATACTGTGGGCACCAACACAAAAAAATACTAGATATTGGCTACCTACCATTTCTCATTCATTGTTTTGAATCAGCTTCATTCTAAAGTTTGGGGAATACTGCTGACACTTCTGCTACTCTCTGAGCATTGGCAAAATCAGGCAAGTCACTGACATAAACAACTGGTTAAGTGTTAAAAAGCTGCCACCTCTCCAAGCATCACAAAGTTCTCTCTGCCTAGAGTTCAAATTTGAAGAAAGCACTAATGTGACAGAGGTGTATTTATTACACCTGGTTTTAGGAGGAAGATTTGTTTAAATAAAGACTATTGGAATAGCAAATAGAAACCCACCCTTCAGGGTAAGAATACATACTTCCCATGCACCTAGGAAGACAATGCATGTGTCATATATGGCTTAGCCGGCATCCATCTGAAAACATCTCAAAGCCATAATTTTTTTTGACACATCCAAGTAGTGATGCCAGGACCTGCATTTAGAATGTTGAATATGCACCATATTGGCTGGCCCAGAAGCTGGGAGGGATATGTAAGAGTAGGCTAAGACTGTACACAAGAGTGAATTTTTGGCTGGCCACTCTTAGGAAATGAAATAGCAATGATTTAGACATGCCAGCTGGCATTTACTTGTGTTTAATGTTTTACTATACTAGAATAATTAGAAAACTTAGAAGCATACAGCTTTGGAGATAGAAGGTCTCTGGAGAGAATTTAGCACACATTGCTCTTCATGTTCATACTGATGTTATTTGGTTTTACTTTTTCATGGTCTCTAGTGACATCTCTGACTCAGCAAATTCTCTCCTTGCGAGTGAAGAGAAAAAGGAGAGTTAGATGTAAATCCTCACTAGTCTGCGTGGAAATGTATTATCATTTGTATTAACAATTTTATGGATGAAGAAAAGAAACAGAAGAGTGGGGCTTAAACCTCAACTTGTTGACATCCAGAGCTTACATTTGTGGTTTTCACTTTCACACATATTTAATAGCTAGAATCTATTCAACACGTTCAATGGGCAGTCTTTAATTGAGCCCCCATAGCTCTATGAAATAGTAGTATCATTACAACCACTCATTGCCTTTCTGAGATCACCCTCTGTCTCTAGCACTAACCATTTTTGTGAGTTTCTCCAGCATGAGTCCATGTCTTAGGCGAACATAAGATTAAAGGGAGACCCATTGTCTATGGAGCTATTTCAGTTCTACTGAAGACCCTAAGACACCGTAATTGTCAATTCTTGAAAATGATGAGAAATTAGAATGAAAAGCTTTCACCTTCCCCAGTTCCTTCTCACCAGCATCCCTTCAGCTGTTGTGTGATAAGAAATCTAACACCATGACTATGATCCTACCAGAAAGAAAAGCAAAGGGAAACTGGCGCCTCTCATGAGTGGTAATATCTACCATTCCAAAGCAATTCTAATCATTTTTCTTTTTATCATGCCACTGAATCCTTTTGCTACTCACAAGAAACAGCGAAAGAATTCAATACTAATTTATGTAATATAAAGAACACGTAAAAGGCCAACTAACAGTGATGAAAATTTTAAACTCATATATTCTGAACTTCATATGATTCAAAACACTCTACAGTATATAGGAAGCCACTATATAAACAAACAAAAAAAATTGTTGGCTCAAAAAAAAAGGTATATAGATTATAAACTAAGCACATAATGCCTTCAAATTCAGTGCATTTAAGCCACTTGCATTTTATTCCTCTTCACTAAAAGCTAAATTATTCTAAGGCTTTCATATTCATTCAGCCATGATTTTTATTTATTTTAAGCTGCCAGTGCATTTCATTTTAACACCTAGATATAATTTTAATTCAATTACACAGTATTACACCAGGAGCCTAAGAATATCTTCAAAAGTGAAATTCTATCCAGGGTTCTACTTGGTTTTCGCCTGCCTGCATCCTAACAGGGGAAGTCTGATGCTTGGCCCCCCAAAAAAGGATGGGCTGCCTATATCTCCCCAAGCCTTGCTACTTTATATGGGCTAAATAAAAAGAAAAGTCTATATGATTCTTTCTTCAATACACTCTTATATCGTAGTATTTAATATTTTCTTATAAAAATCTAAAGGCTGGGCGGCACCTGTGGCTCAAAGGAGTAGGGCGCCGGCCCCATATGCTGGAGGTGGTGGGTTCAAACCCAGCCCCCGCCAAAAACTGCAAAAAAAAAGAAAAAAAAAGAAAGAAATATCTAAATGCTATTCTCATGAATCGTGATGAAAACGTAACGTGAACAAAAACACTCAAGAAATGACTGGGAATTACCAAATACAGTCCTAGCTGGAACTGATTCTTTATTTATCCAGAATGAAACTTGAGAAAGAATGACTGTCATAATGCACGGGATATAAGTCTGAATCATAAAGTAACCCATCTTCCGTCTAAGGTGGAAGTAAACCGTCATAACAATATATTCACCTGCCAAAAAAACAAAAGGAAAATATGTTACTGGCACTGCAGACAATTATTTAATGACTTTATAATAACATTTCAGTCTACCAAATATTATTCTAAGCAAAGAAATCATCTCTTGTGCATAAAATGCAAAAATCAAGAAGTATGTAGTGTCCTAATGAGGGAGAAAATGATATTGAACATTATTACACAGAAAAGCACTTTTGTTTTCCACATTGTGATTAAGCAATTTAACAAATTGGGCTGCAACTTTTTTTTTTTTTTGAGACAGAGTCTCAAGCTGTTACCCTAAATAGAGTGCTCTGACATCACAACTCACAGCAACCTCAAACTCTTGGGCTTAAGTGATCCTCTTGCCTCAGCCTCCCAAGTAGCTGGGACTACAGATGCCCGCCACAATACCCAGCTATGTTTTGATTATAGTTGTCATTGTTTGGCAGGCCTGGGCTGGATTCTAACCCGCCAGCTCTGGTGTATGTGGCTGGCACCCCAGCTGCTGAGCTACAGGCACAGAACCTGGGCTGTAACTTTAAAGAAAGTTCTATTGGGCTTTCTATTTTGATGGTCTAATATTGGTAACGCCATTAGCTTTCATTTTCAGCAGTTTTCAAAAGCAGAATTTAGAACTAAAGCTTATGGAAAACCATTAAAAAACTGGAAGTACAGACATATACATATATGAAATTATGATGATTAATTTTGGAAAGAAATATACAAATTATAAAAATTGTTCATATATATTTTATACATGCACACACACAAGTTTAGACAGAGGCTGTCCTCATTTTAGAAAGGAGCTGTATTTCTAAATGTTCTCTCTATGAAGAAAAATACAAATAGACATGTATAAAACAGACATGTATAAAGCATACGTACGGCCCACAGTTCAAGCATATTTTGTTAACATTTAGACAAAAGCCTAAAAAGCTAATAAGTGTAACAAAACATAAGATTTCTGGTAGCTGTTAATAAATATTTTTACTATTCTATCTGAAAAGAACAAATTAAGAACGTGATTTAGGGAACAGAAAACTTATTCACAAACTGTGAAGCAAGGCTCAGAAACCTCACGTTCTCCCAGATGTCTTTTAAATCCCACTTACCGACTGGAGAATGAAATGTCTTTAAAAATATATTTATTCTTTTCTGGACAGATGAGAGTCCAAGTTCCCAGTTAGAAAGCTACTGTACAGTTTCATTGTTCATGTGAAGAGGGTTTTCTCAAAATTATAACAGTCGTGACTATCAGATAAAAGTCACAGAACTTTGTAAAAAGGGATCAGAGTCATTAATTTCATGACAAAGACAGAAGGAGCGGATATATACAAAGCAGTTTTAACAGAGAAGACAGCAAACTCCATTCTTTTTTTTTTTTTTACAAAAGATCATACATTAATTTTATTTCTCCATAATAAATTTCCCTTATTTTATTTATTTTTATTTTTTAAACATACAAATGCTGTGCATATTTAATGTATACAACTTGGTAAGTTTATGGATAAGTATATATCCCTGCAAGGCCATCACCATAATCTACACCATCAATCTATCCAGCACCTCCAAATGTTTTCTCCCACCTTCTTATTTACTGTTATTTGTGATAATTTTGCAAATTTTTAAGTATATGATTCAGTACACAGGCACCATTGTACAGTAGATTTTGAGGTCTTATTCATCTTGAACAACTAAAATTTTATGCCCTTGACTAGTACCTTCCGCATACAGCCCCTGACTACCACCATTTCACGTTCCACTTCTGAGTTTGTTTTAGAATCATCATCCCTTCATTGTTTATCAAATTTTCCTTAAAACAAAACAACAAAAATTCCTTCACCATCCCTCAGCTTGGTTCCACATCTTGCAACTACCCCTATTCTAGTAATACAATCTTAGCATACTGCTTTGGCTTTCAAGCCCTTTTAAGAACATGGATTCAGAAGCCAGAATGTTGATGTTTAAATTTTGGTTTTGCCATTTATTAGCTATATGATTCAGGCAAGTTACTTAAATACACTCCATTTAAATCTTTCTCATCTGTGAAATGAATATAGTAACTGTCCACGCCCTGGGGCCATTCAGAGAATTCAATGAGTAAACAAGTGAAAAGAATTTAGAATGTTGCCTGTCAAGTGGTAATTGCTGAATTAATTTTAGCTATTGCCATGGTATGAATGTTTGTGGTTCCCCAAAATTTATATGTTGAAAACTAATAACCAGTGTCATCAAATTAGGAGGTAGAATTTGGGAGATGATTCTATCATAAAAGTGGAGCTGTCATGAATGGGATTATAGCCCCCGTGAGAGAATCCAGACACAGTGAAAAAGGTACATTCCAAGAGCCAGGAAATGAGTCTTCACCCGACACTGAATCTAACGGCACCTCGATCTTAGACTTCCCAGCCTCTACAACTGTGAGAAATAAATTTCTGTGGTTTATAAGTTGCTCAGTTTATGGTATTTTCTTGTAGAAGCCCAAACAGACTAAGACAATTATCAAATAACATTTTTTCTTGTGATATGGATATATAAGGAATGATTTTAGAATAAGCAATAAATAGCCAATTTTTACCATTAAACAGGATGATAACTAAACCCTATGCTTATTTCTATTTACATTATGAAAGCAAATATAAACCAAGAATTATCAATAATAACCATCCACCTACTTGTTGGACAACTTTAATGCATAACTCTTAACATACTTTTAAAATTAATTTTTATTGTTGTGTGTTATTTTTAAATTAATTTTTAGATATGGATTTACTTTGGAAAAAAGCAGGAAGACAACACCATAAAATTAGATAAAATTAAAAAAATATATTTTTGGAAAGCACTACAGAAATAAGATGAAACTTCTTGCCTCACAATTTGGTTGAAAATAGTTTTAACATATTTTATTACTGACTTTTCATCTCAAAATAAGAAAACCAACTCACTGTTCACATCCTACCAAGTCAAAATTTATTTTAAACTAAAATAATATTGTATGACTGGGTGCAGGGGCTCACACGTGTAATCCTAGCACTCTGGGAGGCCAAAGTAGACAGATTGCCTGAGCTCAGGAGTTCGAGACCAGCCTGAGCAAGAGAGAGATCCCTTCTCTACTAAAAATAGAAAAACTAGCTGGGCATTGTGGTCCCAGCCACTAGGGAGGCTGAGGCAAGAGGATCTCTTGAGCCCAAGAGACTGAGATCACTGTGAGTTATGATGACATTACAGCACTCTACCCAGGGAAACAGAATGAGATTCTTTATAGATAAATAGATAGATAAATAAATAAAGAAATAAATAAAGAACTTGTGAGCTATGATTTATACATCAACTCTATTACTGGAAAATTTCTGTTGTTCCCTGAAAACAATAGATTTTTCAGTTAAAAGGTTAGGACTAAACTCCATTGCCAATGCCAGGCAGCATACTGACTTTAATCATTAGTCGTCTCACCCGTAATCGATTTGATAGTCTCACTGGATACAGTTTGCCCAATCAAGTCATACTGAACTAAGCTGGAAGACTCCTTTGGAACTTCAACTGATTTCTCAGGACCCTTCGTCCACGTATAGATCATCTCACTCTTCGGATACGCATCTGAATGAGAGCACAGGATGTGGTTAGAGTCTGTGTCCCCTTTTCACCCATGCTGGTGGCCAACATTTCAGAATAATACATGTTTAGGGAAGACGGAACAAATGCAAATAATCGGTGATCACCGTGGTGTAATCAACCATGTTCAGGATTTAGAAGCTGTAGAAAGTAAATACATTTCTTGCAATTCAATGGGATTTATTGCTTTTACACCAAAGATTGGAGGAGGAGAAACTAAAACCTCAGCTCTGGAAACGCTACACATGCATCCATGCACTTGGCTGTTTCCAGGCAAACAGGATAAGCTGCTGAAAAGCAGACATATTAAACCCCCACAGCGGTACTGCTGAACTCCTAATTCTTTCATTTCTAACTCACTTCCAGGGCTTGTCCAATACTAACTTCTACCCTAATGCAGCTCTGCTGTTTAGAAATGTACCAAATGCCGCCTGTAATAAAAACAAACAAATCCCATTGTTGGGAGGGCTCTCCAGGGGTCACCCATTCCAGACTCTGCTTCAAGGCTATTGCTACTGTATTTGGGAAACCCACACTACAGTGACCTCTACTTTGCTGTTTATAAAGCTTTCCGGGGAATATAATTATACAACCAGTTCCACTACCTTTAAGCTCTTACAGTCAGGACATTTTCCCTGCCATCACAACAAATCCCTCCTACTGGCAATTTAAGCCTATTTTCTATTATTGGGCATTCAGTGCAAATGGAGACCAGCTGTCTGCCTACCAGTCTACCCAGAACAGACAGCTTGGCTTATTCACATGTAAGTTCAAAACGACCAAAATAAATTGTATGCCCCCAACCCCAACTCTCCCCTCACCCCACAAAACTTCCTAAAATGGCTAGAGCACAATAGGTCTTTGATGGAATTGTCTAAGTCTACAAAAGCAGTTGATATCTAAGGAGCACACTGGGAAGTTGTGTGTCACCTAGCATCACACAATTGCATGTCAGTATTTCTCCCCAGAAATATATTCACACTTCATCAGATCCTTAAAGCCCGCGTGTACTAGGTTTTTGACTATGGTATTTCTGACAAGATATCCCTCTCTTGGCCACATGACCTTGCTAGAATAGCCTTCTTCTTTCCTGGTGCTTTCATTCCTCTGAATTATAAACAGAGTTATCTGGTGCTTTTTCTCTTTACAAAGCATTTAAGAATCCTGGCTCGCTGAGTATGATGTCCCTTTTTAATTCTCAATCTGAAAGCATCAGCTTCCAAGGTGTGATGTCGTTATGCTATACAAGCCCTGATTAAGCACTAACTCTGTTCAGTCTCCTAGAAGGATATTTTCTATCAGAACTGGAGGGAAGCAGGGGTGGAAAGGACTTTCTCCAGATAAAAACTATCTCAGGTGAAATTTAAACGATTACAGCACAAATGGATTTTAATTCTGGCCCCAATGAGATCACCCTTTGATGTATTTTGTTTTCCTTCTTTCATTAAATCATTGGTCAGGGAACAAATGACTCTCTGGCTTCCAGTTAGCCCACCACTGAATATTGTGATTACAAGGGGTTATAAAAAGAATAGTGGCTGCCGAATCTCATTAAATGAAGCAGTGAGCAATGAAGGCAGCAGGCAGCAGTTTCACAATCAGCGCGACTGAGACTCCGAGGCAATAGTAAGAGCCAGCATCTATTTTGGGTAGATTCTGATTGAATTGAAAATATGAGGAAGGCCTTAGAAAGGCAAACACGTTTGCTGCCATCTCTGAGGAGGGAGCTTGAGGAAAGAAATCTTACATTCTATTCTCTCTTATCCACTCATCTCATCCCCGTGCCTTCAACTCTACAACATTTCCCAAATTCATCAATATACTCAAGCGTTCTCCTCCAGGACCATCCCAGTCTAACCCACCACCCTTGTATTAAAACAATAACCTTCAACTCTTCCACTCCAGCCTCTCTCCAACCCTTTCTCGACAGAAAAGGTAGGGTAAAATTATAAGATGTCAATTAAAAAAAACAAACCAGACCCTTTCGAGAAAGCTTCCTTCGTGTGATCTATAGGACACTATATAGCTCAGATCATGTCTCCTACCAAGCTTTTTATCATTTTAGCTATTTATACAAACAATGCTACTTTTGTTATTTTAACCTATGCCCTGGACTTTCTTTGGACTTATTCCAAGCCTGTTACGAATGACTCTGCTTGCAACAGAAACTGATAAATTATATATATATATATATATATATATATATAATAATTATATATAAATTATATACATACACACACATATTTGTATCTATATACATCCACACACACATATATCTATGTGTGTATGTATATACGTTTTGTACTTCCCATGTCACACAAATAACATGTAGACTTCAGAGGTCCCTAAATTTCACCAATGATATCAACCAATTAATTATGAATCAAACTATCTAGACTATCTACATGCATAGGTTTTTCTTTGTGTGTGGGGAAAGAGGGTTGTTTTTATCTCTTTACTTTAAATTCTAAGTCCATAAACAGGCTCCTAA
The DNA here is from genome assembly GCA_963573935.1 of Arctocebus calabarensis. Classification (NCBI taxonomy): domain Eukaryota; kingdom Metazoa; phylum Chordata; class Mammalia; order Primates; family Lorisidae; genus Arctocebus; species Arctocebus calabarensis. The sequence goes on along the minus strand of CAUYON010011983.1, from coordinate 4,200 downwards.
AATTCAAACCCTGAACAGTTTTTGTCACGGACAACAATTTAAATGTTGGACTAGGAAAATATCGGATATAAATATCAGGTTTGAGTATGTAATCTTAAATTTCAACAACATTTGATGATAACTTACAACTCCCAAACTTCAAAGGGCACGCATGGCCATCCATGGGGAAATCCACCAACCTCATGGGACATTCTGCATTTATGGTGAGTCTGTGATGAAAAAGGCAATTAAATACAATCGCCATTTGGTTAAAAATAATTTTATAGATTCTAAAAAGGGAAGAAAGGGGAGGAGGGAGGGAGGGACAGAAGGGGGTAGAGAGCAAAGGAAGAAAGGAAAAGAGGATTAATAAGGAAGAAGAAAAATACCTAGTTACCTCATTGTGTATAAAATAGTGCCATTTCTCATAATTCTGAACAGCTTATTTGGAGCTGTCATATTATGTGAAACAGATTTCTTTCCATTCCTGAAGAAAGTATCTGGGGTCCACACTTTTGTTACCATCATATTGTTCAATCTTAAAATTTCAATGGGGCCATCATACTTGAGTCTTTTGTCAATCCACGTCTGTCTGAAGAACACATCCATTGTATATTCCTGCGGAAATTAGATGGAGTTGTATTAAATCGCAAATGACAACTTATCATAAAGACACAGAAAAATGCATTAAATGCATGGAAAATGCATGTTTATGAATCTCTTCCCCACTCATAAAAAAGACTACCCTAAATAAAATTAATAGGATCAGAAATGATCTTAAACTAGAGGAGCAAAGAGATTTTCAGCAATGAGAGCACTTATGTCCCTCTTGACAGTTCACCTTCTCCATTTCTAAGAGAAATAAATTAGCACATATATTAATCACTTAAGAAGAAATAACTGCAATTTAATAAAACTGCTGGCACCAGGTAATTGTAATTGTGTTTTACTTTTAACCAGACAGAAAAAAAGTGAATTAATGTGTAACAAATATTATTGCATGATTATTCATAAAATTGTAGGTTTTAAAAAAAGAGTCAAATTTGTAAAAGATAAATTTATTTCCATACAATTTGGAAAAATATGGAAATAAAATTTATTAAAATAAGTCAAATAACCCAAGGGTTTCAAATTGCTAGGAGCTTTGGGTCAAGGAATAAAGTAAAGTTGTTTCTTTGTCATGCAAACTAAATATATTTAATATAAGATAGCACAGATGAAGAGATTCTTTCTATGAATCATAATTTCTAATTTTCTTCTCCTCAGTAGTTTCCCAAGGTAAAAACAAAAATAAAAACCCACACACAGGTTGTACCATGGGGACCAGTAATAGAAAAGTTCTTCTCTGTTCAGACTGATGCCAAATCAACAAATACTCACATATTAAGGCTGAAATGCAAATTCAATATCTCACTCTTTAAATACCTTTAAGTTTAATTGGGCTATTCTTTCGCTTTATAGATTTGTGGTGTGATTGACAATAAAATAAGTATCACTTGCTCTCTTTTCTACATGTTTTCTTCAAACCTCTAAGGGTAGATTAAACTTTCCAAACACCTACCATTTCAACATCAGAAACAGGTCCAAAGCTGGTGACATATATGTCAGTTTTCACTTCTGTAACAGGACCTAGTAGGTACGAAGTAAATAAGTGTGAAAAAATAATTACCAATCTTACAAGCTATGAGGGTTTGAGAATTAAAGAGTAAAAACAGATAAAATGTATCATGTTTTTAAAAGCATCTTAAATTTTCAATGAGATGAATCTCTACAAAAACAATGTACACAAAGGCACAATAAAACCAGACAACAATGATCACTTACAGGCAAAAAGAAAGCCTAATTACTCACTAGAAACCTTGTTTCTTCCAAAATACATCACCCCTAGGCACTGTGACAATAGGCAATACAGGGACACAAAACCTTTTAATCTCTGATTTTTTTCATAATCCATCACTTGATGGGCCTATACAAAGTGAGCTATTTGTAGTTTCCTTCTGCTTCTGATAATGGCCAGTAATTAGATTCTTTCCCGTGTCTACATAAGACTAGTTTAGAAAAGAAGTACAAGGCTCTGGAAGGTGGGAGCATAACGACAACATGCCTGATGAAGATTTTTCATGAAGGAACCCTGTCTAGGCTTAACACAATCCGAGAGGAATTCAGGAGTTCAAGTTTGCTTCTAACATCACGTCCGGTTTGTATGATCTTGGCCAACTCACATGTATGCAAAGAAAGAGATTTTAATGAACATTAACTAACATCAAGTATATAAATCACTTGTCCTAATTTCTAGAACATAATGTGTTCATTCATGATAGTAGTTATTATTATAGGTAACATAGCATTTTATTACTAATAAAACTACACAAAATATTGCTTCCTTGCTCAGCAGTTCCTTAAACAATGGTTTATAGCCCTGTGTGGGCTAGATACTTCATAGCTGGAGAGAACAATGTCTGCTATCGAGATAAAAAAATCTTTCATGGATATTCATCGGATAATTGGATTTATGCCAAAATAGATAAAGAGCAATTGGTATCACTTAATGACCTAGTGCTAAAGGTATCCTTAAACAAATGAATCAGAATATTTCTTACTTTAAAGAATGAAGATAGAGCCACAAAAAGAAAAAATAGCTTGAGGGAGAATGAGAAAATTCTTTATTGAATATGCATCCTAAGAAAAACATAGCCTTTGGCAGTACAGTAAGAGGAAAAAAATCTAGATAAGGCTGATCTATCATATTTTTAAAAAACTACCTCTTTAGAAAGCAGAAAAGTTAATTAAATTTTTATTTGAATGAGAAATTGGAAACAACAATAGAATGGTGGGATATGCTCATTAAAGCTAAGTTTCTATAGGAACAGTTAGGTAATGCAGGAAGTAAGTAATGCATGTTGAACCCTAGGAAATGAAAAGTTCCCTTAAATAGATTCAAAAGCGGAAAATTCACCATGCTAGTTTCTTAAGAACAATTGCAAAAATATTATAAAGCAGAAACAGGATGTTACTGCAAGTCAGGGCAGGGGGAGATAAATGATTGAGAACAACTAAGGTGGATGATGTCTAGACAACTAGACTATTTCACAAAAATTTTGAGAAATCAAAAGTTACTTTGAAGACCAGTTTAGGGTAGTAGTTCTCACATCAGAAGCACATGGAATGCTTGTTAAAGCACAATTTGTATGGGGCCAGACAATTTGCATTTCTAAGGAATTCCTAGGTAAAACTGTTCTCTTCAGTTGACAGTGTTCATTTGTTTCTTAGAATAGGATTTATAACACTGTGTCCTATAAAATATAAATATCATAGGTATTCCAAGAGAATGGGAGAAGTCTAGGAGAGGGGGGAATTAGTCCAATGATATTATTCTTTATGAATTTATTTGAAGGAGTGGGAATATGCTAATTCTTATAATGATTCCATGACAATAATAAGAATTTTCAGATTTTTACATAACACAATACTTTATCAGTAATTCTTGAAAATGTTTCATGTTCAGAATGATAACCTTGGTGTTGGTGGTATTATTCAGTCTCTGCCTTATGTTATCCTGGGATCTTTGAGATTGAGTAAGATTCTATTAATAAAAGACGTGATTAATTTCACTGGAATACTCTTTCAATAAACACTTACTGAGTGAGCACTGGTTGTGTGCCAGGGTCCACACTAGGCTCCGACAGCAGTGTAGTAAACAGTTCCCTGCCTCAGGAGTTAACATGCCCTTGGGACATTCAGAATGCTATCATTTCTAAGAAAAAAGGTTGGTAAAAGAGCGAGAGACTGGAAAGTCTACTCGGGATTTGTGGTCAGAGCTGCTTCCTAAAAGCAGTGAGTTTTAAACTGAAATTTAAAGAATGAGCATGAAGCATTGGAAGAGGTGAAGAACTGAATTCCAGACAGAAAGAACTGAATGGGGAGAGAGTCAGAGGCAGGAAAAAGGCTTATCATATTCAAAGATGGGAAAAGAGGCCAGTGGGGCTATTGCACAAGAAGCCCAAATGCCCATTGACCCACGAATGGATTAATAAATTGTGGTACATGTATACCATGGAATACTATGCAGCTTTAAAGAACGATGGAGACTTTACCTCTTTTGTGTTTACATGGATGGAGCTGGAACATATTCTTCTTAGCAAAGTATCTCAAGAATGGAAGAAAAAGTATCCAATGTACTCAGCCCTAATATGAAGCTAATTTATAGCTTTCATATGAAGG
>CAUYON010011981.1:0-22344 GCA_963573935.1 Arctocebus calabarensis | reverse complement strand
CAGGCACCCGCCACAACGCCCGGCCATTTTTTGGTTGCAGCCGTCATTGTTGTTTGGCGGGCCCGGGCTGGATTCGAACCTGCCAGCTCAGGTGTACGTGGCTGGCGCCTTAGCCCGCTGAGCCACAGGCGCCGAGCCTCTTGCTGTATTTTTCCTTGCATTTACCAAACTCACTAAATAACTCATTTTGTGTTGGAAAAATCTGGATTACTTTCTTACTAACTATTCCCGACAGCTAGGGAGGCATCACTATCTTTACAGAGGTAAAAAAAAAAAAATCTGCCCATTGACAAGAAATCATTAGTAGAGCCAGAAATGGAGTTCAGGAGTCCAGGCCAATAGTTAAACACATTTACTCTCGCTCTTTATGAATGTGAATTGCTGAGGGCTTTGGTTAGGAGGGCAGAAGAGCTCCAACTGCAGACCATTTCAGGCAGCAGCATCAGTGAGGCATGTGGGGATCAGATCGGGAATTAGTGATAGTAAGGGGACAAAAGGTTATCTAGCCGCTCCCCCTCTGGTGCAACCATGGGGCTGCTGGTGGTTTTATGCTTTTTATGTTTCAAAATAGAAATGGAATGAGAAAGAAGAGGACTTATAGGGTGAATTTGCATGAGAATAGAGAGCGGCAGAGAGGAGTAATGTCAGAGAAATTTGTATGTCCTCCAAAGGCCACTGCGGTGTGCCTCGAAGTATTATGTTAAGCCAAAGCGGAGGGAGGCACAAAGAGGTGACCAAAATAATTGTCCATGGGCTACTGTCCTCTTTTTTCTGATCTAGAAAATGACAGATTCCTCCTTAACGGTTGGCAGCCCTGAAAACCTTTGATTTAATCCATCTTCTTTTTCTTCTGGAGCACTCGTTGAAAAGTATTTCTAAGGAATTGGAACACGCAACACACTCAGGTTGCTTATTAAGTGAACATTTTTCTGTAGGGTAAGGGGACGTTGCTTACCTGGTTTGCCCCCTCGGGCACCAGAATCAGGACCCTCATTGTCACTTAGGGTTTTTCTCTGAATATGGCTATAACAATACCTGAGGGGTTCATTAGCTTGGAACTTTATGGAGATAATAAAGGCATTAATTAAGAATGCCTGAACCCACACATGGGAAGAGATCCAATTTACTCTGCCCCGAACGTAAGCACCATTTTATATAACAACTACAAATACCTTACAGTGTGGTTCTGCTATTAATTTATAATCCTTCACTGCTGGGGACTTGGCGAAACCTTTAGCCATGTGTGCCTAAGGGAAGGGTCTCCGCTGCGTGCACATTCTCTTCTTTTGTCAGTCAGGGTCTGTGTTTTGTCCGCTGACCTTTTCAGAACATCGCAGGCCACTCTTACCCTGCACCACTTTGCGCTGGAATAGTCGCTTCGTCCTATCAGGGGCCATTCCTTTTTCTGCTGCTAAAAGAACATCTCATCCTGCGAATGTGCTTGGTTGAGAGCTCAAATAACAAAGTCCTTGTGAGCCCAGGAAAGACTGCTAGGCAGGCTCCAGTGTATGTGGCTCCGAGCCTGTTGTGTCCAGTGCCATGAAAGGTTTTTCTCTGCATCTTTCTCTTTCAGGAAGAATGGGAGAGCCCTAAGCCCCAGGCACCTGCAGTCTCTCCCACCCTCTGCTACTGGCACCATTTGCTGGTTTGCTCACAACTCCTGACCCACCTTACAAAAGGCACCCTGAGCTCAGCTCGTACTACAATTAAATAATTCATTGTGGGGATAGCTGTTAACTTATTGTCTCCCAGGCTAATTTGACAGGAGAGCAGAGACCAGTCTCTCCTCTTTATTATTGGGTCTGCAACATCTACACTACCATGTTGCCTGCAGAGAGCAAAGGGGCAGATAGGTGCCCATCCTCACCTATCATAACGGTCACAGGCGCCTCTTAAAGCAAGACAGAGGCTCAGGGCCTGTAGCGAAGTGGTTACAGTGCCAGCCCATATACCGAGGCTAGCGGGTTTGAACCTGGCCCAGGCCTGCTAAATAACAATGACAGCTGCAACAAAAATAGCTGAGCATTGTGGCAGGTGCTTGTAGTCCCAGGTATTTGGGAGGCTAAGGCAAGAGAATCACTTAAGGCCAAGAGTTTGAGGTTGCTGTGAGCTGTGATGCCACGGCACTCTGCCGAGGGCGACGTAGTGAGACTCTTGTCTCAAAAAATAAAAAAAGAAATGTAAGTGGACGAAAGGTTTGATTTAATGGTTGTAGATTGAGCAGGGAAACCCAATAAGCCTTCTCTATTCAGATACTTGAACAGTGTTCTCTCTACACAGCATTTCTTTCCCCCAGCAGGACCCTCAGGGAGTCCACGACTATCTTATGACCAACTTCGAGACAAGGTAGGTTAGAGAATTTCTCTAACCTTCCCCACCTCTCTGCGTGGCAGCTGGCCATGGAGTATTTTGTCTAGGTTTTATGGTTTGCTTTGGGAAAAAGGTGTTCTGATCTCTATGACCCACCTTGGAGGAAGAGGAATTTTAGTTTCTCTGATTGGCTGTGAGGCAGAAAGAGGGGTGGGAGACAGGGGATGGGAGGAGGATGTTAGGAGGACCTTGGTTCTGAAGCTGCTTCTGAAATATTCCGATTTCCTTTAGGTCCCCGTACTCAGCGAGCCAGGGCTCCATACTTTGGTGTGCCATTTTCTGGGCTCCAACAAGAGCATTTGATCAATGCTTGTTGTAAGAGAATCTCTTTTACACTTGGGTGCAGAGGAAGAGGCTACAAACTTGCTTATTTTGGTGGAAAAAGGAATTTCCAGGCTGCCTTGGGCTTGACGAGATTTTTCCATTAGGCAAATTCCTAGATGGTAGGATAAACTGATGTAGCTTTAACTTCAGTCACTTTTTGTAATCTTTATTATAGTTTTTGAAGGGCAAGGGGCATTTTAAAAAATTATTATCATTGTTGGCTCGGCGCCTGTGGCTCAAGTGGCTAAGGCGCCAGCTACGTACACCTGAGCTGGCGGGTTCGACTCTAGCCCAGGCCACCAAACAACAATGACGGCTGCAACCAAAAAAAAAAATGGCCGGGCATTGTGGCGGGTGCCTGTAGTCCTAGCTACTTGGGTGGCAGAGGCAGAAGACTTGCTTGCGCCCGGGAATTGGAGGTTGCTGTGAGCTGTGATGCCATGGCACTGTATCCAGGGTGACAGTTTAAGGCTCTGTCTCAAAAAAAAAAAATTATTATCATCATTATTATTATTATTATTTGAGGCAGAGTCTCACTCTGTTGTCAAGGCTATTGTGCTGTGGCTTCACAGCTCACAGCAATCTTAAACTCTTGGGCGAGTCTCTTGCCTCAGCCTCTAGTTATTAATTTATTTTGAGACAGAGTCTCACTATGTCGCCCTCAGTGGAGTGCTATGGCATCACAGCTCAGCAACCTCAAACTCTTGTGCTTCCGCGATTCTCTTGCCTTAGCTGCCCAAGTAGCTGGGACTATAGGTGCCCACCGCCACAATGCCCAGCTATTTTTTTTGCTGTAGTTATCATTGTTGTTTGGCAGACCTGGGCTGGTTTCGAACCCACCAGCCTTGGTATATGTGGCCAGCGCCTTACTCACTGAGCCATGGGTGCTGCCGCTTGAGGTGATGTTTGGAAGGTAGGATTACAATGGCATCTAACACTTATAATTTTCATACCTCTGGACATAGTCAATATATAACAACATGCCCTTTAAAAATTCCATTTCGGCTCGGCGCCTGTGGCTCAGCGGGCTAAGGCGCCAGCCACGTACACCTGAGCTGGCGGGTTCGAATCCAGCCCGGGCCCGCCAAACAAAATGGTGGCTGCAACCAAAAAATGGCCGGGTGTTGTGGCGGGCACCTGTAGTTCCAGCTACTTGGGAGGCGGAGGCAAGAGACTCGCTTGAGCCCAGGAATTGGAGGTTGCTGTGAGCTGTGATGCTACGGCACTCTACCCAGGGTGACACCTTGAGGCTCTGTCTCAAAAAAAAAAAAAATTTCCATTTCATTAAGCATCTAAACTGGTATGAGGTGAAATTGGGCTAATATATCTTCCTCAAACAACATTTGGTAGTTCAAAAAGAAAATAAGGAGGAGATTACTTTACAATATGAAAGACTTCGTGAGAAATCAAATATAAGATTTTCCCTTCTTTTCTGAGGGTTAATTTTGGAAATGCCTTGCCTTGAATTTGAGCATATAAAGCACTTCTTAGTGGGTATTTTGGGGTATTCCCTGTGATCTAGATTAGTCTCTGCAATAATCAATTCATTGGATGGTTCTTTAGTTCTCTGCCTTACCTTAAGTAATCATTAACTTACCAATAATATAATGTATAAGAGTGCAGTGGCCTCATCACAGCTCACTGCAACCTCGAATTCCTGGGCTTAGGCGATCCTCCTGTCTCAGCCTCTCGAGTGCTAGGATTACAAGTGTGAGCCATCACACCTGTCCATGAGTGCTTTTATAAAAAGTCATTTGTGACTTGCTAAAGATGAATTTGAAACTAGTGAGAGTTCCCATCCTCTAATTGTTGCCAACTCATTCCTCTTTGTCTCCCTTCGCCCCTCCTTTACATGGATGTTAACCAAAGGATGCGATGAAGTGTGGGACTTAGTCCCTGGGCCTTGCTTCTGGGCTGAGTCCCATATTTCACTGATTCTAAGACTTACTCCCTCCCACCTCCTGCCCCATTTGAATATCTCTGAAATCAAGATACATGTTACAATGGATGGCATCCTACAGGTCTGTTGGCCGGGTCGCCATTGCGATGTGATTGCAGAAATCTGGCCATAGTTATTTATGTAGTTGTCACTTTCTCTATTTTCCAAGCATGGAACAAAGTTTATTGAGGAAGCGAGAGGTAGGTTTACAGAGTAAGAGCAAGATATAGGTATAGGGTTACGGAACAAGATATGTTCGCCCTAGACAGCAAACGGGCCTCCATTGCCAGGGCAAGTAGGCAAAGAGGCCCATATGGTTGTCACTTCAGTTGAGTTCTGTGCATTCAGTTGCCACTCACAACGTGTTCACAGTAATCTCAGGATGATTTCGCATTGAAGCAAAAAGTTATATTTTTAGAAATGCATGGAAAACAGTAGTATGATATATAATGAAAATCTGTGACTGAATAATATAATGAAAATCTGTGACTGAATAACCCTAAAAGACCACTTTACATGAGTATAACGAATTCTAAATAGGAAGAAAGCATCATGTCAGAGTTTGGCATTTGTTTTTCTTCTCTCATTTTTCTTTTCTTTTTCTTTTTTTGGAGATAGGATCATGCTCTGTCACCCCAGGCTAGAGTGCAGTGGCTCAGTCATAGCTCGCTGCAACCTAGAATTCCCAAGGACAAGAGATTCCCTGGCCCCAGCCTCCTGAGTAGCTGGGATTACAGGTGTGCCACCATGCCTGGTTAATTACATTTTTTAGAGGCAGGGTCTCACTATGTTGCCCAGGCTGGTCTTGAATTCCTGGCCTCGAGTGGTCCTCTCACTTGGGCTACCCCAAATGCTGGGATTTCAGGTATGAAACACCATGCCCAGCCAGGTTTTCTTTTTCTAGTGTTAAGTAATGGGATATATAAAGATCAGTGGCATCTTAGATTCAATGAAATCTGGAAGCATTTGCTTTGGATCAGAAAGCTGACTCTCATGTCCTTTTCTTGGTAAACTTCTTGTTCTGATGCACTTAATGTATTCCTAGCATCTAAGATCACATTTATAGGAAATTGTTTGCAATCTGTTTGTTACAAACTTTGTCCAAGTTCAAATTGCAGTTCTTCAATTATACTCTACTTCAAAGCACCACAAGAGGGGACTGAAAATCTGGTGAACATGTTGCAATGACAGGAAGTATTAAAGCTCATAAAGGTACAAGAGGATTTGGGATTATAGGCACACCATTGCCTAAATCAGGTCCATATTACAAGGTTTTCTCTAAAAAAAAAGTCTTTTATGACTTCATAAGGAATCGCTTAAAGACTTACAAATGAAGTTGTGGCCTTACAGTTAATCATCAGATAGAGAAAAACCACTATGCATAGGACTCAGTGTTCATTCGTAACTAATGTTTAGTGAACCTACTATGTGCTATACATTGTGCTGGGATCTAAGAATAAACGGTAAAAGGAAAGGGCACCGCCTTCTTGGAGCTTATTTTCTAGTGGGAGAAGACAGGTCTGTGTTAGCAAGAGACATTTCTAAGTTTTGTAGATTATCTTAGCCCATTTATGTTGCTTGAACAAAATACCATTGACTGAGTAATTTATAATCATTTTTCTCCCAGTTCTGGAGGCAGGGAAATTCAAGGGCAAGATGCTGGCAGTTTCTTTGCTTGGCTTTGAGGGAGAAAGAGGGGATTAGTCTCTGTCACCCTGTCTGGGACACAGTGGCATCGTCACAGCTCACTGCAACCTCCCACTCCTGGGCTCAAACACCCCCTATCTCAGCCTCTTGAGTAGCTGGACTACAGGTGTCCACCACCATGCCCAGCTAATTAAAACAAATATGTTTTGGCTCAGTGTCCATAGTACAGTGGTTACGGTACTGGCCACATGCACTGAGGGTAGCAGATTTGAACCCAGCCTGGGCCAGCTAAGCAACAGTGACAACTGCAACAAAAAAAATAGCCGGGTGTTGTGGCAGGCACCTTTACTCACAGATACTTGGGAGGCTGAGGCAAGAGAATCAATTAAGCCCAAGAGTTTGAGGTTGCTGTGAGCTGTGACGCCGTGGTATTCTACCGAGGGCAACATAGTTAGATTCTCTCTCTCTTTATACACACACACACACACACATATATACTTTTTTTCTTTTTTTTTTTTACAGATAGGGTCTTGCTCTGTTGCCCGGGCTGGTCTCTAACTCCTGGGCCTCAAGCAATCGTCTCATTTCAGCCTCCCAAAGTGCTAGGTTTACAGATATGAGCCACCACACTCAGCCCATCTTGTTAATTCTTGTTTCTAATTCTTTCTTGCTTTTTCTGCTCGTTGGGCAATGGCAGTAACTGCAGCATGTCTGGAAGCCACATGAAGAAAGCTTATCTGCTTTTCACTTCTGGGCTATAATATGAGAGAGAAAACAATTCTGTCTTTTTTTTTTTGCAGTTTTGGCCGGGGCTGGGTTTGAACCTGCCACTTCTGTTATATGGGGCCGGTGGCGCCCTTCTCCTTTTAGCCACAGGCACCACCCAACAATTCTGTCTTATTGAAGCCACTGTATGTGTAGGCCTTTTTGTTATAGCAACTTAGCTAATCCTCTAACTCTGTGGTCCCCTTGGGCCTGGGTGTGTGGCCTGTTAGGAACCAGGCCACACAGCGGGAGGTGAGTGGTGGACGGGCAGGTGCAGCTTCATCTGTATTTACAGCTGCTTCCCAGTGTTCGAATCGCCACCTGAGCTCTGCCGCCTGTCACATCAGCAGCGGCCTTAGATTCTCATAGGAGCTGAACCCTTCTGTAGACTGCTCATGTGGGGATCTAGATTTTTGCACTCCTTGTGAGAATCTTGTGCCCGATGATCTGAGGAGGACCCCCACTGATTCTGCATTATGGTGAATTATACAATTATTTCAGTCTGTATTACAATGTAAGAATGATAGAAATAAAGTGCACAATAAATGCTAATGTTCTCAGATCATCCTGAAACCGTCCCCCCTACCCTGATCTGTGGAAAACTTATTTTTCATGAAACTAGTGCCTGGTGCCAGAAAGGTTGGGGACTGGTGCGTCACTAATAGCATTATGTGACCTTGGATAAATTACACAATTTTGTTAATCTTTAGCTTCTTTACTGTGAAAACAGTTCCCTCTTCATAGGATTTCTATGAAGATTGAGCTAATGTATGTAAAGTGATTAGTACTTGGTGAAACAGGGCGTGGGTGAGGGCTGGCTCTTATGGGTTGAACGCTTGCACCCCTCCAAAATCCATGTTGAAACTTACTCCCAGTATGACAGTATGAAGAGGTGGGGCCTTTAGGAGGTGATTAGGCCATGAGGATCCTGCCCTCGGGAGAGAGGTTAGTGCCCTCAAGAAACAGCCCGAGGGAGCCTGTGGGTCTCTTTTGTCCCTCCCTGCCTCCCACCTTATGAAGCAGGGAGCAAGCGTTCACCAGCCACTCAATCTTCTGGCACCTTGATTTCGGCCTTCCCAGGGCCACAGCATGAGAAACAAGTTTCTATTATTTATAAGTTACCGGTTCTCAGGCTTTTTGTTACAGCAGCCCAGGCAGACTAAGACACTGAGGGTCATGTGAAATGTATCAGCTAGTGAGCGGCCTGCCCTGGGATAACTTTTAACGAGCTTGAATGAAATGTGAGCTAAGTTGTTTTAAGTGACCCACCAACCTTTAGAAAGAGTTACTTAATCTACCAGTGGTGGCTCAGGAGAGAGGCTCGGTCTGCGGGACTGTTGCTCACGTTATGTTCTTATCAACACAGGAATAGGAGGTCACAAAATGTTGGGGCAGGATGCTGACACCAGAAATGGCCAGAAGAATGTCAGACTGGGTGGGGGAAGAAAGGAACCCCTTTGCCCCATGAAGGTTAGCTGAAAATCCACCTCACAATAAGGCAGATGAATAAGAGAAAGTGCTGATAAATTGATTTACCGCACACATGGAGAGAGTCACTGAGTATCCAGTACCCCAGTGGGCTCCAGAAGTTATACGCCCTCATTTTAGCGGGGAGTGGGAGATGAGGAATATAGGGAATTCTGTGTAGGGGCAATAAGTTGTTACAGGGAAGATGGTGGGGTTGATGTTTGGAAAAGACTGACTTGTAAAGGATTCTCTTTGGAAATTAAATTAGCCTAGGAGACAGGTTCGATATTTAAAATGGCTTGGGCCAAGTCTGGTTGCACGCTTGATTTTTGTCCTGAGATATAATGAGATAACAGGGAGGGCAAGGAAAGGCAATTGGTCTTTTTGACGAGTTTGTCTGTTGCTTTGCAGATACAGGGATCATCCCTTCCAGTGCCTCTTTTATACCAAGGAGTACTTGGGGGTGAAATTCTCTGAGCTCCTTCAAGACCTGCTGAGAACTGGAAGAGGTCTTGAGGAAGCTTGGCTCAGGAGGTGCTTCGGTTCCTGTGGGGCTTTGATTTGATTTTTCATGATTTTAAGAGAGTGGGAGACTCTAAATGATATCTGAGTGACACTATGACTATCTTTGCTTAATATTCTTTTCTCTTTGAGACAGAGTCTCACTCGGTCTCCCTAGGTAGAGTGCTGTGGCATCATAGCTCACAGCAACCTCAAACTCTTGGGCTCAATCGATCCTCTTGTCTCAGCATCCTGAGTAGCTGAGACTACAGGCACCTGCCACAAGCCTGGCTAGTTTTTCTTGCTCTTGTTCAGGCTGGTCTCAAACTCCTGAGCTCAGACATCCACTCGCCTCAGCCTCCCAGAGTGCTAGGATTACAGATGTGAGCCCCTGCACTGGGCCTTTGCTTAATATTCTTGGATATATGTGCAAAAGAAACTCTGGTTAATTTCTGGAAGTGAGTCAAGTGCATTTTCTTTTTAACGTCGTTGATTGCTACAGGGGTGGCTGACTTAAAAATACTAAACAGGTTCTAAGGGCCTTGCCTGTATCTCTATGCATGGTATATTTACTCTATTTAAATAAACAGATTTTAATCATGCAGGCCCAGGGTGATTGTTGAACCAACATGCGAGTGTGTGGGAACACCTGAGTGGGAGTCGGAAGATATAAATATTCATGCGTGTGAGAGGCTGCTGCTGGAAAACCTTGGCAGTGCTTGGTGTGACGTGGCCGTGTTTTTCCGACACAGCCATGTTGGTAATGGTGGTACATGTCACAGCGATGTGCTGTCGGTAAGTGTCAATAGCAATTTCAGGGATTATCAGAGATTCTGGCTAGCACCTGGCTTTAATGGGAAAAAGACATTATCTTTCATTGAACGGCTCAGGAGTCTTTGTGAGGTGTTCGGAGAGGCAGTCCTAACATTTCTCTATTTTCTCAATTGGGGCAAAATTTATCTTGGCGCCTCTGACCTAGTGGCTATAATCGACCCCCCTGGGGCCACTATTGCTGATTTCTGGCAGACATTCTGTTATTGTCTTTGAATCATGGGTAATCAACCTACTTACTAGGTTTATTTGTTTTTTTAAATTTATATACATATATATATTTTTGAGACAGAGTCTCACTATGTCGCCCTAAGTACAATGCTATGACATCACAGCTCACAGCAACCTCAAACTCTTGGGCTTAAGCGATTCTCTTGCCTCAGTCTCCTAAGTTACTGGCACTATAGGCACCCACCACAATGCTCGGCTATTTTTGGTTGTAGTTGTCGTTGTTTGGCAAGCCCGGGTTGGATTAGAACCCACCAGCTCTGGTGTATGTGGCTGGCGCTCTAGCTGCTGAGCTACAGGGGCTGAGCCTATGTAATATGTTTTTATTTATTAAATTATGTGGGAACTATATTACATGGGAAGCACTGGTCTAGGCCTGGGGAGGAATGAAACAGTGATGAAATTAGCTGATTTTCCTCAAAGGGATTCATATGTTGGGGAAGAGAATGGGGGTGGGGGTGGGGCAGGTCACAGAACTGTGAAAAACTAGGTGAGGGCTTTGTGGATCAACCCCAAGAGTGTGCAGTAGGCAAGACTCAGTTGTTTCCTGTAACTTTTCCCTGGCAATAAGAGTTGAGAGGGGAGGGCGGTGCCTGTGGCTCATTGAGTAGGGCGCCGGCAACCTCATAGCAACCTCAAACTCTTGCCGAATTGCAAACAGAAAAATAGCCGTGTGTTCAGGTGGGCGCCTGTAGTCCCAGCTACCCGGGAGGCTGAGGCAAGAGAATCGCCTGAGCCCAGGAGTTGGAGGTTGCTGTGAGCTGTCCAAAGCCATCCCCTCCACCGAGGGCAATAAAATGAGACTCTGTCTTTATAAAAAAAGAAAGAAAGAGGAAATCAAAATTAGTAATAGGACAGGTAGGAGTATATGAGAAGAGCCCCAGGACCTGAGTTTCTTTCTTTTGCATTTTTAGAGACAAGGTCTTGCTCTATTGCCCAGGCTAGAGTGTAGTGGCATCACCATAGCTCACAGCAACCTCAAATTCCTAGGCTCAAGTGATCCTGCCACCTCAGTCTCCCAGTTAGCTAGGACTCCAGGTACCCACCACAATGCTCAGCTAATTAAGATAAAATTTTGAAGAGATGGGGTCTTACTGTATTGCTCAGGCGGATCTCAAATTCCTGGCTTCAAGCAATCTTTCTGCCTGGGCCACTCAAAGTGCTATAATTACAGGCGCGAGTCACCACACCTGGCCTAGGGGAGACACTAAGCAACATCTGGGGAATTTGTGAGTGGGCAGGACTCTACAGCCCACAGTTGACTCCTGGTCCTGAAGGCTTGGGATGTGCTTTTCTTTTGTCTTTTGCAGGCCAGGTCACTGAAGCAGGTTAATTCTTTACATGGGTAGGGAGATGTTCAGCCTGAATGGCACAGATCGTTCCCTGCTCCACAATGGCAACGGAAAGAAGTTCTAGATGTGTAGGACTCCAGTGTCCCTTGCAAGCCCTTAGTGGGGCACAGGGGTAGGCTGCCAGACCCAGATGAACAAACCTGAGCACTGTACTTAGCCCACATTAATGGTGAGCCATGGCAGGCTGCAGGGCAAAGGGATCCACCCTGTGGACTGTAAAGAGAACTATATACTTTGAGAGGACACAGGAGACCTGATATAGGAAGAAAGAGTTTTTTGAGCACAGAAGTGGTGAGTGCGCTGGGGTAGTGGCTGGATTTAGCAAGGAGAAAGGATTTTGGAAAGACAACTTCCTTATCTGAAGCAGGGTGACTAGACTTAGCCAAGTAATGAGAGGTGTTGCCTTAAATCCTCTCTGAAAAGAGGTGGGATAAAAGACAACATCAAAGCACACTGTGCAACACAATTCACAATTCCTGAGGGTAGAATCCTAGCCCACTGATTCCTCTTTCCTGAAATGTTTTTTGTGGTGTTTTTTTGTAGAGACAGAGTCTTACTTTATTGCCCTCGGTAGAGTGCCATGGCGGGACAGCTCACAGCAACCTCAAATTCCTGGGCTCAGGCAATTCTCTTGCCTCAGCCTCCTGATTTTTTCTGTTTGTTTGTTTGTTTTTTTTTGAGACAGAGCTTCAAGCTATTGCCCTGGGTAGAGTGCCATGGTGCCACTGCTCAAGGGAACCTCCAATTCCTGGGCTCAAGCGAGTCTCTTGCCTCAGCCTCCTGAGTAGCTGGGACTACAGGCTCCTGCCACAATGCCTGGCTATTGTTTGGTTGTAGTTGTCATTGTTTGGCAGGCCCGGGCCGGATTCAAACTGGCCAGCTCTGGTGTATGTGGCTGGCACTTTAGTCACTTGAGTTACAGGCACTAAGCCTCCCAAAATGTTTTTTGAAAATCTGCCTGCTGAAAACTTGGTCTTCCAGCTCTGCAAAGAGTCCCTAACATCCCTCTTCCTAGAAGGCCACATTAGGCAGAATTCTTAGCATTGCTCTCCAAGCCAAAAGTAAGAAAGAGCTCTGTGCAAGGCACTGTTCTAAGAGCTCTGTATATCTTTCTTTTTTTTTTTTTTTTTTTTAAGGACAGAGCCTCAAACCATCACCTTGGGTAGAGTGCTGTGGCTTTACAGCTCACAGCAACCTCCAACTCCTGGGGCTTAAGCAATTCTCTTGCCTCAGCCTCCCAAGAAGCGGGGACTATAGGCGCCCGCCACAATGCCCGGCTACTTTTTGGTTGTAGTCGTCATTGTTGTTTGGCAGGCCCAGGCTGGATTCAAATCCACCAGCTCTGGTGTGTGTGACTGGTGCCTTAGCCACTGGAGCTACAGGCGCTGAGCCCAGCTCTGCATATCTTTTTTTTTTTTTTTTTTTGTAGAGATAATCTCACTTTATCGCCCTTTGTAGAATGCAATGGCGTCAAACAGCTCACAGCAACCTCCAACTCCTGGAGCTTAGGCGATTCTCTTGCCTCAGCCTCCCGAGTAGCTGGGACTATAAGGCGTCTGCCACAGCGCCCGGCTATTTTTCTGTTTTGCAGTTTGGCAGAGGCCAGGTTTGAACCCACCACCTTTGGTATATGGGGCCGGGGCCCTACTCGATGAGCCACAGGCGCCGCCCCTGAGCTCTGCATATCTTAACGCATGTAATCTTTACAATGACCCCTGCGGCAACTCTGGCAGATACAAGTAGGAACCTACATGCAACGGGAGTGAAGCTAAGGGTCTTCAGAAGCAAGTCTGAAGACAGAGTCCTTTTTCAGGGTAGACCAGCCAGGAAGGCCCCTTAAGCACCTGCAGCGTGGCTGGGAAGGTGGGACCCGGGAAGCTGGGGGGCCAAAGGCAAAGGAGAAAGCCGAGGTTAGGAGACTAAAGGCTTCTACAAAATCATTTCCCTCAGCCTAGGGGTCAGGGTGGGCCTTCATTTCACCGGTTAAGCAGTAACCTAATCCCTGTGAGAACAATCTCCTAAATACATTGCTTACTAAGATGGCCAAAATTTGCTGAGAAAACCCTGTCTAAACCCACTTCCCTTCCTGAGAAAATGGCCAAACCTCAGTGAGTATGACTTCCCTGCACTGACCCCAGGTGGAGCAGGGCAGGCAGGACAGGCTCTTGTCTGCAAGAGCAGGAACAGGAGCTCAGAGGACTGAACCCAGCTTGCCACGGTCATCTGATCCACACGACTTCTCCGTAAAGCTCCATCCCTGTAAGCAAGAGAGTCTGTGGAACAGCTGGCGATTGGGCAAGGGACATTAGAGTGGGCATGGGTAGCATGGCTCAGTGAGCTGATGGCTACAGCAAGAGGCTGGCCAGACGGCTGATGGAGCCAGCAGCTGAACAGGTGGGGCAGGAGGTAGCAGGCTTCTCCCAGAGGGAAGCAGACAGCTCCTTAGGCCAAGAGCCTCCACAGAGCTAGGGACAGAACACAGTCCACTCAGTCTCCTTTAGGCCCTTCTAGTCTAAGGACAGTTTTACCTCCACATTCAATACAAGTATTTTTCCTTTTTCAATTCCTGGACTTGTTATTTCAACCCCCTACCCCTGAAAAGGTGGTGGCCAGGCAAAGATTGGGGGGAAGCGGCAGGTTGACATTAATTGATAGGAGCGGCTCCGAGCAGTTCATGCTGCCTTATCTCTCTCTCCTTTGGATAGCGTGTGTCCGCCGGAGTCCGCGGGGTCGGTGATTAATAGGGGCCATCACTCACTGTCCAGGACGGCTGAAAGGCAGCAGGGAGGGGGCGGCCCTCCCCAGAACTGAGATAACAAGCAGCAGGAATAATGAGTGGTGTCACTCCACTTTTCATTTTGATGGAAAGTCATTACGGGAGTCAACGCCAGCGACAAAGAGCCATGAATCAACTGCTCTGCTATGAAATTAAAATCGAATTGCTGGCCACCCTCAACCCCTACCTTCCTGGGAAATGGGGATGGGTAGGTGGCTTGGGAGAAGACTGCTATCCTGGGGTGGGCTCCATCCGATCACAGAGCAGGCAGTTATGGGCAGGAAGTGGACAGGCAGCCAGTGAAGGTGACAGCTCTTGTCTCCACCTTGTTTATCAGACCCTTCCTCCCCAAACCGCTTTTTCCCTCTGCCTGGAGGTAAGTTGTGATTAAAAGGAAAATACAGCTTTGCTGGTTCCAACAAGGCTGCCGCCTAACTATTGCCTTGGGCTTCTGGCCTGAGACGATCTAGGTCTGGCTAAGAGAGAAAGGGCCTCGCTGATCAACCATCTCTGAGCCCCTTGCTAAACAATTTGTGGATGTGGGTACTCCTTATCACCAGAAGCAAGAAGCTGAAGGCCTGGTAAGCCCACCTGGATCAGAACCCAATGAAAACAAGTGCGCAGCCTCAACTCTAGGCTCAGAGGAACATTACAAGTAACTCGGTAGTGAAAGTAGAGTCTTTCTCTTTTATTAAGTCCATTCAATTAGACTAACTAGAAAGATAAGCTATAGTTTTAGGCAGACAGGCCACAGGGCCAATCAAGACAGCGTCTTGTAGAGAACACAGAGCATCATTCAAGTGATGGTTCCTTCCTGAGGTTTTCTGTCCTCCAGTCCGCTTGGTTTCTTGCTGGGAAAGCCCCCAGGACATTGGCCCTGACCGGTCCACCTCATCCTTAAGGCTGAGAAAGGCAGGCAGGAACATGGAGGATGTCACAGGGCGGTTCCCATCAGGTTTACAGGGCGCCCACTATACCTCTTGGAGATGTCAGCTTCAATCTGAAAGACAGCAATACCAAGTGGGTGGAAACTGAGACACACAGGGCCTTGTTCTGCAGAAACTGGGGTCCTCCTCCTGGGCAGTTTCCCTTTCCTGTCTCACCAACTTTTGCAGCTCCTTGGTTTTCGCCAGGAGCAGGTCCAGCTTGGGCTCCAGAGCTGCCTGCTCCTGAAGCGCTTCCTGCTGCTTCTGCACCATCAGTGCTTTCTTCAGAGCCAGCAGCTGGGACTGCTTCAGCTTTTGCTGAAGGAGATCAGTGACTCGGTCCACATACCTGTGCAGGACACTCAGGTTGAGTGTGTGGGGTAGCTGTGCACCCTTAGTGGTACCATTCAACAGCTGGGAAAGGCAAGGCTCGGGAAACCAAACCTCTAATTGACTTCTCACCTCCCATCCTTAAATCCTTTTCTTTTCTTTTTTTTTTTTTAAGAGACAGAGTTTCACTTTGTCGCCCTCAGTAGAGTCCCATGACGTCACAGCTCACAGCAACCTCCAGCTCTTGGGTTAGGTGATTCTCTTGCCTCAGCTTCCCAAGTGGCTGGGACTAAGGTGCCTGCCACAACACCCGGCTATTTTTTGTTGCAGTTTGGCTGGGGCCGGGTTTGAACCCATTATCCTCAGTATATGGGGCCAGCGCCCTACTCACTGAGCCACAGGAGCCACCCTACTTAAATCCTTTTCTTTCAAGAAATACCCACTCACTGGCTCGGCACCTGTGGCTCAAGTGGCTAAGGTGCCAGCTACATACACCTGAGGTGGCGGATTCAAATCCAGCCCAGCCCCACCAAACAACAATGACAGCTGCAACCAAAAAAATAGCCGGGCATTGTGGCAGTCGCCTGTAGTCCCAGCTACTTGGGAGGCAGAGGCAGGAGAATTGCTTGAACCCAGGAGTTGGAGGTTGTTGTGAGCTGTGATGCCATGGCACTCTACCCAGGGCAACAGCTTGAGGTTCTGTCTCAAAAAAAAAAAAAGAAAAAGAAAAAGAAAAAAGAAATACCCACTCCCAGTTCCCCTGTCCTACTTGGGAAGCAGATTCTGCCTGCATACACTGAACCACCTCATCTTGCCCCACAAGAATCCCTATCCCCAGCAGAAGGCGACAGCCAGGAGGCAGGGATGAAGCCCAAGGGGTCAAGGAAGAAGAGGAAGGATACAAGAAGACAGAGCTGCTCAACATGGCAAAGTCTTGCATCAGGGGGCAAGCCAGACCTCGGTGAGGCCAGGATCATAAACAGGTGTTGCATTCGAAGATTGGTTAGCTGGCCAATCAGATCCTGCAGCACTGACACCATGGTAACCATCTTCTCTTTGGTCTGGCCCTGTAGAATGGCTGGAGCCAGTTGGAACTGGCTCACGGATAGGATGTCTGCCTCCTCACTCATCTCTACTGCTCTCTGAGACAAGAAGATCTCGAGCTGAGGATGGAAGAGGAATTGTTTCAAACTGAGATCAGAACTCAGAAGCTAAGCCCTCAGACTGCTCAAAATGCTAGGCAAGAGTGAGATGTGAGGGCCAAACTCTGAGTGAGAAGGGGTTGGTTATTTCACCTTTTATTGCCAGAAACTCAACAATTCAATTTGAGTCCTTGGGGATACCTCTGCCATGGCTCTTTGTCCCCTGTTCGTGCCTAGCTCTGCATGTTTAACCTTCCTGCCCAGGCTGTGGGTCAGATAACTGAGAAGACAAAGACTCAAAGGGTTCTGTCCGTCCAGTAAAAGCATTTATTTTCTCTCCTTGGAAGGAATGAGATTCAACAACTAGGAATCCATGTTTGAGAAGCACTGAATTAAGAAAAGGCTGAAAAGAATATAAGAACCAGCCACACATCTTGCATCAATCTTATTCTGCCATCAATATGTGATACCTTTTGGCTCGGCGCCTGTGGCTCAATGAGCTAAGGCGCCAGCCACATACACCTGAGCTGGCGGGTTCGAATCCAGCCCCCAGGCCCGCCAAACAACAATGACGGCTGCAACCGAAAAATGGCCGGGCGTTGTGGCGGGCGCCTGTAGTCCCAGCTACTTGGGAGGCGGAGGCAGGAGACTCGCTTGAGCCCAGGAATTGGAGGTTGCTGTGACCTGTGAGGCTACAGCACTCTATCTATCCAGGGTGATAGCTTGAGGCTCTGTCTCAAAAAAAAAAAGAAAAAAGAATAGAGACTACATGCTAGGAATTAGAAATTTACTATAACTAAAAATTAAGTCAAAACATACCTACTCTAAAAAAATATAAAAATCAAGTTTCTCCAGACAACTGCAAAATATACATTATCAAATAATTTAACAGAATAATAAATAAGATACAATATTTCTAAATTTGTAGGATGTCACTAAAACACTGCTAAGAGGAAAATTTGTAGCTTTGAATGTGTATTAGAAAAAGGATAAAGGCTTAAAACCAGTGATTTTCATTTCCATCTTAGGGATATTTAGTCATTTAAAAAAAAAAAAAGCTTAGCAGATTAGTAGTTAGAGGGAAAGTTGTTCATTCTGATGAAAATCATCTACAAAAAACTCAAGCTAGCATCATACTTAATTAGGTATTGAAGCCTTCCCCCAGAAGATTGGGAAAAATACAAGCATACTCACTTTCACTAGTTTTATTCAATTAAATTATAGATGTCCTGACCAAGATAAGAAGAAGTAAGGGCAAGAAATGGAAAATATAAATATAGCAAAGAAAGAAGTAAAATAGTCTTTATTTGTACATGACATGATTGTTGTTTGGGGGCGGGGTTTGCTTTATTTTGGTTTTGTTTGTTTGTTTTTGAGACAGAGTCTTACTCTATCGCCCTGGGTATCGTGATAGCTCACAGCAACCTAAAACTCTTGGGCTTGAGCAATCCTCTTACCTGAGCCTCACTAGTAGCTGGGACCACAGGTGTGTACCACTACCCCTGGATAGTTTTTCTGTTTTTAATAGAGGTGGCATTTTGTTCTTGCTCAAGCTGGTCTTGAAATCCTGAGCTCAAGCAGTCTACCTGCCTAGGCATCCCAGAGTGTCATCCATCGCACCTGGACAACCTGATTGTTGATATAGAAAATCCCAAAGTATCCACAGGAATGCTGACACAAGTAGTCTCCAGATTACCAGGTACATTCTGTAGATTTGTTCTTAAGTTGAATTTGTCTGTAAGTTGTAACAGGTACGTTTACCCATTATCTGTAATAGCCTCCATTTGTGAGTGTGAGTTGTTAATCAGTTGGATGTTTGTAACTTGGGGACAGCCTGTATATCAAAGAAATTAATATAATGGGGTCATAAAATACAAAGCCAATACATGAAAACTCATTGTATTTCTATACTACAAATAGTGAACATTGGAAAATGAAATTTAAAAAAAAGTTATAAGTATACCAAGAAGCCTAAAAACCTTAGCAATAAACTTTATAAAAGATATACTAGAGTACTCTACTGAAAACTATAAAAACATCACTGGAATACATTAAAGGACATCAAAATAAATGGAGATATTTTCATTATTGGGAAGACTCACTAATATTAAAAATGCATATTCTTCCAAAATTAATCTATGAATTCAACACAGCCCCAATCAAAATCCCAGCAGGCATTTTTGTAGAAGTTGATCAGTTGTTTCTAAAATATATGTGGAGAAGCAAAGATTTCTTAACAGATCAAAAAATCTTAAAAGAGAACAATATTGGGAGACACATTACTTTCAAGACTAAAGGGAAAAAATGAAAACAGATTACTTGCTAACTGCATAAGGAAACCCAAACAAAACCTTTACAGTGGAAAAATCTGATCACTATCTGTGATGGTTAATTTTCCATATCAAATTGGCTGTGCCACATGCCAGATATTTGGTCAAACATGATTTTGGATATTTCTGTTAAGGGGTTCTTTAGGTAAGATTAATATTTAAATAAGTGGACTTTGGGTAAAGCAAATTTTACCCTACATAATGTGGATGGGCTTTATCCAATTAGTTGAAGACCTTAAGAGAATAAAGACTGACCTCTTCTGAGCGAACAGGAATTTTACCTGCAGATTGCCTTTGAACTTGAACTGTATGTCTTGTATGAGTCTCCAAAGTGCTAAACTGCCCTACAGATTTTGGACTTACCAAGCCTCTGGAAGGACGTGAGCCAATTCTTTAAATAAACCTATCTATTTGTTATATATTTATATACACACACATCCTATTTGTTCTCTTTCCCTGAAGAACCCTAATGATTAATATACTCTCTTAACCAAGTAATTAAATTTAGCATCAAAACGTAAAAGACAAGCTAACATTACATAGCATAAATTTTGAGGGATTATTGCCAAAAGTATTAAACCTGATCCAATCAAATATTTTTACCTGACTTTTAGTTTTGTGAAAGTGTAAGAGTTAGAGAAACAAATTAGACTACATCTCAAGCAGACACATCCAGAGTGTGAGAACTTTCTGTAAAATAGCTGGCCTAGCACTGTAGTCAATGTCCTTTTTCTTAAGTATTATATATCAGGGGGCACAGAGACATAACTATTAATGATGATGTCTATTATAAAATCCTCAGTTTGAAAAAAAAAAACTATAAGAGACATTTGGGGGAACAAATAAAAAGAGAAATAACCCAATTTAAAAATGAGTAAAGGATCTTTTTTTTTAAAAACAGAGTCTCACTATGTCTCCCTCAGTAGAGTGATATAGCATCACAGCTCACAGCAACCTCAAACTCTTGTACTTAAGCAATTCTCTTGCCTCAGCCTCACAATTAGCTGGGACTACCGGTACCCGCCACAACACCCCCCTATTTTTTTGTTATAGTTGACGTTGTTTGGCAGGCCTTGGCTGGGTTGGAACCCGCCAGCTCCGGTGTATGTGGCTGGCGCCCTAGTTGTTGAGCTACAGGCACTGAGCCTAAAAATGAGTGAAGGATCTTAATAAACATTTCTCCAAAGATGGTATACAAATGGTCAAAAATCACGTGAAAAGATGCTAAACATTATTAGCCATCAGGGAAATACAAATCAAACCCACAGTAATATGCCACTTCACACTCACTGGGATGGCTATAATCAAAAAGATAATACCAAGTGTTGCTGAGGATGTGGAGAAGTTGGAACCAACATACATTGCTTGTGGGAATGTAAAATACTACAGATGCTTTGGAAAACAGTTTGGCAGTTCCTCAAAAAATCAAACATAGATTTACCATATGGCCCAGCAGTTTTACCCCTAATTATATACTAAGAGAATGAAAACATATGTCAATACAAAACTTGTACATGAATGTTCATAGCAGCATTATTCACAATAGCTATAAAGTTAAAACAACCCAAATGTCCATTAACTGATGAATGGATAAACCAAACCTGTGCAATGGAATATTATTCAGTCATAAAAGTAGTGAGGTACTGGTACATACTACAACACAGAGGAATCTGGAAAATATTATGCTAAAAGAAGGAAGCCAGACACACACAAAAAAACCATATACTGGGCGGCAACTGTGGCTCATCGAGCAGAGCGCCAGCCCCATATACCGAAGGTGGCAGGTTCAAACCTAGCCTCGGCCGAACTACAAAAACAGAAAAATAGGCCGGCGTTATGGCAGGCGCTTGTAGTCCCAGCTACTTGGGGGGTGAGTCAAGAGAATCGCCTAAGCCCAGGAGTTGGAGGTTGCTGTGAGCTGTGTGACACCACGGCACTCTACTGCGGGTGATAAAGTGAGACTCTGTCTCTTCTAAAAAAAAAAAAAAAAAAAAAAAACCATGTACTATATGATTACATTTATATGAAATGTCTAGAATAGGTTTCATAGATACAGAAAGTAAAGTGGTAAATACCAGAAGCAGAGGAAAACAGGGGGTGAATATAGAGTTTCTTTTGGGGGGGTGATGAAAATGTTCTGGTTGGTGGGGTCTTGGTGTGTATCACACCTTCTAGGAGCAAGAGGGACTTCACCTAACAAATGCAATCAGTGTAACCTGGTTTCTTGTACCCTCAATGAATCCCCAACAATAAATTTTTAAAAAGAAAGAAAATGTTCTGGTTGCACAACTTTGAGTGTACTACAAAACACTGGATTATATCCTTTAAGAGGGTAAATTTTATATGTTCATTATATTTCAACAGTACTGTAACAAACAAAAATAAACACAAAATTTAAAAAACAAGATAAAGTAGTCAAATGGCCTCGATCTGTTTCCTTGTCTGGCAAGGACTCTTTCCCAAGAATGCTAATAGTCACATTAAGAGGCTTCCAACATGCTTGTACCTCCACAAGTGTTTGAGACACTTAAGGCAGATATCTTCCCTAGTACATATAAGAATATAGTGACTAAGAATGCACTAAATATAGATAGTAATAAGCTGATATCTATTTTCCACTGGAAAAAATTAGTTCCCCTAGATCTCAGATTAACAGCTCTGAAGGCATCAAAGGAGCAGCAGTCTGATCATTTCCAGTAGCAGATGCTATTCACAGGCCATTTGGGAGAGAAGGGGAATATACCACTATAGATCAAATTCCATTTTAACAAACTTATGCCAGTGGAAATTTCAGTGTAATCAAATATTTCTAAAATCTCAACAATTTAAAGTAATTAAATGCTAGTCTAGTAAGAGAAATAGGATAAAATTAAGTGCTATCCTATTTAAATGCTGTCCTAGAAATAGGATAATAAAATGCTACTCTACTAAGAGAAATAGGATAGACTTTATTGTAATGGGATATGACAATCTGTCATTGTCAATAGCTTGACTTTTAGTCATTGTTAAGGATAGAAAGCGTATAGAGTAATAGTGTGCAACGTAGCTAGAAATAAGTGACAATAAAATGGTAAATCCTAGATGAATGGTTAAAAAAAAAATTTATTGTAATTGAAAATTTGGCACTAGTATCCATTTACAGAATGCCTACTTTGAACATAATACATTCCTAGGTGCTATGGGGGAGAAACAAAAGAGCTTCTTTATCTGAAGCCTAGTATTAAAATGTTTGGTCAGTTATTCTAAAACTACTTTCCATTTCTCTTTTTCTGTAATAGATGCTGTGAGAGAAGTAAGGAAGTATTCCACTGCTCACATCTTTGAAAAGAGCTCAAGCCCCAGACCTGATGCCTATGAACATACACAGATGAAACTTTTTAGGTCTCAAAGAAATCTTTACATTTCTGGATTTTCAT
>CAUYON010011971.1:0-18602 GCA_963573935.1 Arctocebus calabarensis | reverse complement strand
AAAAAAAAAAAAGAAAGAAAGAAAAGAAAAGAAAAAGGAGGAAGGAGAGGGGGTGGGTAGAAGCAACTATTGACCAAAAGAAGAGAGGCACAGAAAGAGGTGGATGGGAGCAATATAGGTGTACTGTAGGTGACCCAACCTTAAGAGCCCCCAACCTCTGGGGGTGCCGGGTTGGGTGATTAGGTCAGCAGCTCTTTGCCAGCCTCTTTGGACACAGTACCCCACCTCCCCCGAGTAGAGAGAGATGACAAAAATGCAATAAATCAAATCAAAACAAGCAAACAAAAAACTTTACAGGATAAGATTGGGAAAAAAACAATTACTATGGGTGGCAATGCTAGCAAAATTGAAGTCTAATTGTTGAAAAAGGCAACAATGGAAAATTATATTTAAACTAGAAAAATGAAGAAATAAAAGAAAAAAAGAAAAGAAAAATCTTTAAGGAAAATGTTGAAATTAAAAACAAAACAACAATAGCAAAAACAAACAAACAAACAACAACAAAAACACAAAATAAAACAAAACCAAAAAACAAAGCAGTATATATATCTTGCTGATATTGTCTGGGCAAGAGGTGATCTTCTGGGGTATGATATGTTAATCACAATGTTGATATGGCTGAACAAAATGGAGACTGGAGGCCTTTAATGATTTCTCAAACCCCACAGGATGGAGAGCTTAAATCCTCCTCAGCCTGCTTAGAAGGCACTTTAAATTGCTAACTTGGGCTAAGCAGAAGCTTTCCCAGGGGAGCGTTTGTTGCTGGGATCACTCCTTAAGTGGCTATCGACTTACCCAGTGTGCCAAAACTGGTTTCACCCTATAGTTCTGAGGGCTAAGGCTGCAAGGCGTCTCAGTCCCCACCTTTAGGCTGCTCAGTCACTAGATTACTCGCTCCCGCCCGATGCTTGTTCTGGGACCCTGAGGGTGGAACTTGCCGGGCAGTTCTCCTACAATGGTTCCGCATGGCCCACAACCGAACACTGGTAGCTCCATCTGGCTCAGTAGCTCAGTAACTCAGTCTGGAGCCTCAGACAGCACTCAAAGACCCCCACACTCTTGCCCCAGTTCTCCCAAGGCAGTTCAACCGAGTGCCAAGTCCAAAAGAAACCCAAACAGCTTACAGTAAGGCCTTTCCAGTTTGCAATCTCACTGCTGCTGCACTCACAGCTGCCGACAGGATTAGACCGAACGAACACATGCAACCATTTGCCAGATCTCCACTTCTTTTGCCTTCCTCAGGGGGTCCAGAAGTCTCACGCTATCTCCCTGCATCCCCAAAGGGATGTTTCTGGGCAGATCTCACCAGCCAGAGATGCCTGAAGTCTTCTGTCCCCAGTCTCACCGTGCCCAGTTGCAAAGGAGCTGTTACTCAGCCGCCATCTTAAAGCCCAAAAAAATTATTGGTTTTCTTTTTAAGCTAAAATTCATTGAGCCCTAACACAATGCCCGACACCTGTACTTCTGACTGATCTAATCTTTATGACAACTCAAAAGGTAGATACTATTGTTAATCTCAGTATTTTAAAGTTGGTGAAACTAAGGCACAGAGAGGGGAATCACCTCGTCCAAGGTCACACAGCTGGTAATTAACAAAGCCAGATTGAAAGCCAGTTAGTCTTCTCCAAAAAATCGATATCAATACTCTTACCCTCCAGCCTTGCCGGCTGTCACTTCTATAAATCCACCTCCATCTTGCAAAAGACCCTCCTCTACCTTGATAAACAAAATGCACATTGCATTTTGCAATAATTATAAGGAACCCAAATATACTGTCTGGCTATACTGGCTTCTGCTAACATCCCGACTGGTTGCTGTCAGGCTTTCTTCCGTTTATGCACCTTTGGAATGGTGGGGCCTTTCTATTTAGAGATTCCCTTAATCGAAACCTCATGATTTTACTAATTTCCATAATATTGGGGGTGAGTTCCAAACAAAGCTTGGTGTGAAGTTTGGGTGAGAGATAGTCTGGCAGGCGGCTGAGTGTGGGTAGAGCTGTGGGTACAGATTACACGCACTGGGAATGCATATGTAAGCACTTGGTGATGCGGCATGCAAGGCTAATGGGGTTATTTGAAGCAGAGTAGACGTAGGACATTGCAGACAATACTATATATACATATTCAAATCTCCCAGCTCTTGTCACGATCTCTCCTGGGAATTTCACTACTTACTAATTGCTATAAATCAGCTATGCCTGTCAGCTGACAAGTAGCCACCAGACACTGGATATTTGCCAAGCAGCAGTGTCCATCCCGCAGTCCCCTCACATGAGACAGGGACCTTAGGCATCAGAATTGAATCAAAAGTTATTTTCTTAACATGTTCCTGGCTCTAACTGGGCATTGCATGACAGGGGCTCAGAGTGGCATCTTGAACAGATGACTCAAGCACTCTATTTCAATCTGTTCCAAGTTCTGCAGTGACAGTCAATTTTTTAAGCCTTGTCATCTTTCAGAGCCATTAAGTCAGCAGGCACAGTTGTCTGGCACTGAGACACAGCTCCGACTTCACAAGGTTTAGCAGATGATCCATAAAAGGCGTTTCTCTCCACTTGGTACCCACCCACCTCCCACCCCCACTACTTCATATTAAAAAAAAAAGGCATTTCTGCCCAAAACATAAATAAATAAATAATGAAGAGTATGCCCTAAATGTAGAATCTGCAAAGACATCCAAGTTATTCTTAGAATTTTAATTCAAAGGAGGCAGGACATGATAATATTTCAGTTTGTACACTCTGGCGTCACATTACTTGAGTCTGAGCCCCGGTCCTGCCTCTTAACAATGTCACTGCAGGATGTTGCTTGGTTCCTGTGAGCCTCAGTTTCCTCATCTGTGAAATTGGTGGTATCAACATGACCTAACTCTGTAAATTTTCAATTAAATGAAATGATGCATGGAGAGTACATGACTTATGGCAAGGGCATAACTGACATTGGCTGTTGTTACAAAAAAGCAGGGAGAGAGATTAGCTGGATAATAGCAACCAGCAAAAATCTAAATCCTCAAAAGGAAGGAAATGAACTCAAGGGTCAGGATCTGGGATAGAGTGAAGGGTGGAGCTTCTGACAGCTGGATTCACCTAGGTTGCTGGGAAACCTCTGGTATAATTCCATGCACATTTTAAAAGTAAAAATTAAAAGGTAGTGGGTTTCCTGCCTGCTTTACAGGTAGATGAGATCAAACTCCGTGCTGTCAAGTTGTGTTAGCTCCCTAGAGAAAGATATTACCTAAACAAAAGTTATTTTTTAATCTCTTTATAGGTAGTGAAAGTAAAAGACTGTCTTTGAAATTAATTACAGAGTCAGAATCGACCCTGTTTCCAAGTCCCTCTTTGGCCTTATAAAAATGGTAGTGATATTTCCCTGCAGGGCAGGAGAAAGAAATGTTTTCGTTAAGCAGGGGGCTGCACGCCATTTCTCATTCAGCCTCCTTTAGGTGAGAGTCCCAGGTACTCAGACCTCCATTTAGAAAGCTTCAGTGGGGAAATGATAATATGTTTCTGTTCCTTCAAGATTTTCAAGTGTCATGCAGATATTAACTAATTAATTCTTCCAAGTCAGCAGAGAAAATTGCTTCCAAAGATTTCTGAGCATGCTTAAAATGTAAATGAAGTCTCAACCTAGACTGTTTCTCCCAATGTTTAAAGCCTTCCAGTGACAACCAATATACCTGGAGTAAAAACGACACTCTGCTTATAAGATCCTGCTTACAAGGATCTGGCTCCTGCCTACTCCCCTCTCATCAGACTGGCTTACTGCTTATTCTGCCAAGAGGCATTTGCACTTGCTATTCCATCTGCCTAGAACTCTCTTCCCCTACCAGTACTCTCCTCTCTCTTCGGGTCTTACCTCAAATGTTACCTTTTCAAAAAGGTCTCCCTGATCACTCTCTCCAGCACATTTTCCCTATCACTGTCTATTCTATTTTCTGCACATTTGTCACCAAGCTCAACTGTCTTATGTGTTTATTTGTAGGCTTGTTCACTGATGCCCCAGCTGGAATATGAGATCAAGGAGAACTCATTGATGTATCTGTAGTGCCTCTGGTAGGCATGGCACATAACAGGAAATCAAAAACTTTTAGGAGGGGCCAGGCATTGTGGCTCATATCTATAATCCTAGCAGTCTGAGAGGCCAAGGCAGGTGACTTGCTTGAGCTCAGGAGTTTGAGACCAGGCTGATAAGGAGGGAGACCCTGTCCCTACTAGCCAGTTGATGTAGCAGGAGCCTGTAGTCCCTGTAGTCCCAGCTACTCAGGAGGCTGAGACAAGGGGATTGCTTGAGCCCAATAGTTTGAAGTTACTGTGAGCTGTGACGCCACGGTACTCTATCCAGACAACAGAATGAAACTCTATCTCAAATAATAATAATTTTTCAATAAGCAAATAAATGAAGTTAAAAGCAATTTGATTTATTCACCCATGCCCAAATTAACAGAGTAATAACATGACATTTTACAATTAGAACACCCATCTCTAAGATGCTTAAAACTATTTACAGACATCATCTCAGTGCTAATCCTGCCCCCAAGCCTTCTTTCTTTGCCTTGAGTAGACTCCAAATGCTCTCGTAAAGTCAAATCCACTCCCTCAGAGGACAAACCATCATCCCCAAAGATCACGTGTTCTCAGCCTGGCCTCTAGGACTCATTCTGCTTTTGAGGTTGATGTCATGACCTCTTCTGATAGCATGGAAAGTTGGGGATGTGAAATCACGAACTACTTACTGGGATTTCGGAGCTGGACCTTTGGAGATCTATGTCAACACCACTGATGACGAGGAACCAAGGTTGAGAGTGGAAAGGACTCACCTAAAGACAAGTCTCTAGTGAGTCAGGATTAGACTCCACACGCCCCTTGTTCCACTGGACCTGAAGATTCCCCAAGAAAGGAGATGTCACATTGCTGCCCACCTACTGGGCATCATGTACCAAGCTAGGCATTGTGCATACTTACCCTTGCTTAATCCTGCCGACACTCAGGTATTACTGAACTCACTTCACCAATAAACAAACAGAGGCTGAGATGTCAAGGAGAGTGACCATATTTGAATTAAAGTGTATCAAACTTCAAATACTCTGTTATTTCCACCGTTACACCATCTCCCTCTCTCATTGTCATGTTAATGTTAATGCTACCTTAATTGTTCATGTAATTATCTTAATGTTATTGTTAACATCAAGTTATATGGGCCAAAAGTTCCCACAAAAGCTAACATTTTCCAATAATAATATTCAAATACAAACAAGTGGTTGCTTTCTATCAGACTTTATACCACACTATCTCAATTAATTCTTCCAACAGCACTAGGAGGTAGAGGCAGAGGCAGGCAGGAGCCAGGCTGCCTGGGCTTAAATCAGAGCCCTTACAAGCTAGGTAAGCTTAGGCAGACATAATCACTGCTCTGTGCCTCAGTTTCCACATCAGTAAAATTCGGAAACAATATTATCTACCTCAAAAGGACATTGTAAGGATTAAATTTTTATTATACCTAAAGTACTAAGGGCCACACCTGGCACAAGGGTCTCCATGTGAGCGAAATGTAGGAAACTCAACTTCAAAACATAGAAATGACATTCTCCACTATCACTCCTCCCTCTCTGAGCCTGGATTCTGCACCACTGCCCAAATATGAAGCACCCAGATTTTTCTCTTCCTCCTCCCTCTCACTCCCTACATTCTGTCAGGCACCTAGACTTAGACAGGAGTTTTAAATCCACCCCTTCTCTCCATGGGTTCAGATTCTCATTATGAATCTTTTAGAATCCCATTGTGATTTCCTACTGGTCTCCCTGACACAGCCAGCCCTTCCTCGACACAGCTGGAGTGCCATCTCCCTAGACATCATCCTGTCAGCCAGTCACATCCTGCCTGCTCACAGACTCACTCTCCTGCTTCTGCAGCCTCCTGCGGTCCCCAGGCTTCCCACTGGCGGACCTCTGACTGGGTTTGGCCAGTGGGAGGCACTGATGGGAGAGCCAGGGTGAGAAAGAGAGAAGTTGAGGCCTTTCTTCGCCAGCCTCTCGGCCTCAGGCAGTGACTCTGGCAGCTACCACATTTCTCTAGAGGCTTGAGCTTTGACTTTGCTAGGCTGCCCCTACTATACATCTGCCTCCCACTAGTCCCACCTAGAAGCCCTTTCTCTGGATCTAGTTCATACTGGCAGCCCCCAAAGTGAATTTAATTCCCACTGGGTAGCCCCAGCTCCTGGATTCTGGTAACACCACCTTCTCTCTGTCATCCCCCAGAGTGGTCCCAGCTTCCTGCTGTTGACAATCTACGAGCTGCCTTGCCAGGCCCTGACTGGTTTCTCAGCTCTTCTTTCAGCTGTGCAGCTAATTCCTTCTATTAAATTCCTTATGTTTGCAATATCTAGAAAGGTTTATGTTTCTCTAGTTGGACCCTGAGCAACTGATACTCCCTATCAATCACCCACTTAAATGCCTTTCCAGGACTTTCATCTTTTCTCTGTGATAAAGTACAAATCCCTTGGACTGTCCTTCAGGCCTATCTCAACCTGGGACCACATTACATTTACAGCCACACCTTCCTCCAAGCACATTAGATTCTTGCCACCCTGAAATTTCTCTGTGCCCTAAAACAGCTTTTGGCTGTGCCATTTCCTCCATCCAAAATACCCTTCTCTGCCTGCCACATGCTGGTCTCATTTCTAATCCTGTTTCTAAGTACAATCTCCATATAGCAGTCAGAGTGACCCTTTAAAACCAGATCTTGTCACTTCCCCTCTTAAAACTCACCAGCACCTCCAAATGAAATCCAAACTCCATGTCACAGATGAAGAACCCTGGGTGGTCTGACCTCCTCTCCTACTGCTCTCCCCTTACTCTCTGCTCTGGCCACACTGGCCTCCTTGCCATTTCTTGGGCAAATCACACTTGATTGCTCCTTAATTGTACCCCTGTTCTCTCTGCCTGGAAGGCTCTTCCCCCAAAATCTGCCCATGGTTCTTTCTTCCTTGACACTCATGACTCAGCCCAAATGTTCCCTCCTC
Source organism: Arctocebus calabarensis (assembly GCA_963573935.1). NCBI lineage: Eukaryota > Metazoa > Chordata > Mammalia > Primates > Lorisidae > Arctocebus > Arctocebus calabarensis. The sequence continues at coordinate 11,586 of CAUYON010011971.1, read as the reverse complement.
CATGCAAAATGGCCTCTCCAATGTCACTTATTTGCTTATAGATCCTTCTAGATCCAATCTGAAGTCCTAAGATTGCTTCTTCTCCCAAACTTCCCACCAAACACTATTTGTTAACATCATCATCATTGCTAAGATTTCTTAAGCATTCCATTTATTACACATAAGACGCTTTATAATAGCTTTACATGGATTATTTCATTGCATTCTTACAGCTCTATGACCAGTACTATTATTATCCCCCTTTCATAGAAGGGAAAACCAAAGCACAGAGATGCTGATAAAGTATCCTTGGCTGCTCAGGTGATGTAGCAAACCCATAGAATTTTGAATATTCCAAAGTAGGATACATGATCTCATTCCTTCCCTGATAAGTATTTTTTGAGCACCAATCATGTACTCCAGTGCTAAGCACAGGGGATTTCGTAGCAAAAATTACGGAATGGCCTTTGCTCACATGGAACGTAGACTCAGAAGCAAACAGACTAAAGGCCAAGGTCATCTACATTCTTTTTTAAAATTTAACATGTTGATTAATTTAACCATGGTAATCAGTTCACAATGTATGTATATCAATTCATCCCATTGTATGCCTTCAATACATACAATTTATATTTGTCAATTATGCCTCAATAGAAGTAGAAAAAATAAAAATTAAAAAGCCAAACCAGAAAAAAGAAAAGAAATCATGGCCTAGGACATGAAATAATTAGAATAGTTAGGCTCTGTCTCGCCTTTGCAAGTGCTTGGTGGATCAACTGCAGGTAGTCAGCCGCGTTTGGTATTATGCGACTAGCACCCTTGCCACCTCCCTGCCTCTCAGGGAGGGGCCTCATTGACTTGGGTGGGGAGTCAATGATATCAAGTCCTCTGGTGGGGAGGCATGATATCAGATCCTCTGAAGTGGTGAGACCATACCTATGGTGCATCTTACAAGGGTACTTGTAAAATTTACTAGGTGTAGAATATAAATGTCTTAACATAATAACTAAGAAAATGCTGTGGTTATGTTTACCAGTTTGATGAAAATATTTCAAATTGTATATGAAACCAGCACATTGTAATGATTGCATTAATGTACACAGCTATGATTTAATAATAATAATAAAAATAATTCGGTTACCTTAAATTCAATAGTCTATGAGAACCAGATCAGCTATCTCTGCACTGATAGGAAGGCGTTCTGCCCTTTCAAAGCTGAAATCTAGGAGTTGGACTTGATCCTTTCTAAGGCTGTGCCTGAGTAGCTAGCCATCCAGCCTTCCAGGAGACATCTCTCCCTCATCTCACTGCAATTACCCACACTCTTCATTACATTTGAGCTACCTGCTAGGAAGGGGAAAGACAGGATGCCAAGGCAATGAAGAACACAGGAACTAGAGGCTCAGTGGAGGCTTTCCTAAGGAAGACTCTTGGATGATAGGAGAGAGGAAAAGAATTTCTGGGCACAAAGAACCTCTCCATGCAAAAGCCTCTAGGTCCTTGGAGGAAGTCAGATGAGGCCAATGTAGCTCCAGAGAGAAGCAGTGAAAAAGAGAAATGTGAAAGGAGAAGTCATTAATGATTACAGGTATGTTGAGAACCCCAGGCTCAATCATCTCTGTAACCCAGCATGTGGAACACAGTGGATGTTCCACGAGGGTTCGTGGTGGTGGCGGTTATTATTTTAAATGAATGAAGCAACAACAAAGAGTGAAGAAATGTTTTTGTGTGTTCTGGTTGCCAGAAGCTTCTCTGCCTACCAGTTTCCCAAGTCAGAAATACTTAAAAGAAAAAAGCACTTTAGACCTTGGTAAAGAAAAATTCCACTGGTGATAAATTGGATTTTGAAGCAAAAGAGATGTGTCTTTTCACATTGGGAAGAGTTTATATGTACATTATTGGTGTTCAGACAATGGTTATTAAAAGGCTAACATAAATCTATAGCTATGGATCTTTTTTATTTTTATTTTTTATTCAATCTGAGCTCAAGAGATTGATGTTCATCATAAGCAAAAAAGTATGGTGTGAGGGAATCTTTATTTGCAATTATCTGATGTTTGAAATAGATCATGTGACTTATGAGATAGTTGATTAAGCAAATAACTGCACGATCTCTGAAGAACAGACCAAGTTTGTATCATTTTAGGCACCAGAAGCTAATGGAGATTAAGTGGGAGAATACGGCTTCCTGTCTATTTTCTGGGCTAAAAATGCATCACCTCTGGCCAAGCCGGAAGACTGGACTTAAAGCCCCCAGAAAGAATGCAGCCCTACTAACACTTAGATTTCAGCCCAGTGAGACCCATTTCAGACCTTTGGACAGCTATCAGATGATAACTTTGCTTTAAGTCACTAAATTTGTGGTGATTTGCTGTAGCATCAATGTGAAACTAATACAGAAAGGGACAAAAAATGGGGGTGGAGACAACATTCTGATCACCTTCATATTTCTCATTAGTAGCAAATATCAGCTGGAAGATAATGAAATATTATCTTCAAACCCATTCAAATTCACGGCACAATATTTAAACATCTAAAGGAATGAGATGACCATCTAACAAAAGAAAAACTTGAGCAATCAACCAAAGAAGAAGGAAACCTGAATAGACCAATAACATACAAGATTGGAATGGTCAAGAGCTACTGTTTTTTTAAATCACCATACTTGACTTACATCCAAGTTGATCAAGCCTTAAGAAACCCCCACTAATTTCTGTATTATTTAAACTATCTCAGACTATAGAAAAAAAATGAAACTCCCTGAGTTGACTATGACTTCAAAGAGGTCAGGAGAGCACTATGCACAAAGCTCCTAAAACCACTCTTCTTTGTCCAAAGTCATGGCTATGATACATCCCAACTATGTGACCTTCATCAGGTTATTCATTCTCTCCCTTTCTCAGCTCCCTTCTTTGTTAAATGATGGGTAAAACCTGCTTTATACAGAGTGTTGTAAAGATTAAGTGAGTTTGTACATAAAAACTGCTAAGAACAGTGTGTGGTACATATTGAGGCCCATATACATACATGCTTGATTTTATTACTTTTAAAATTAGAATCAAAAGTATTACTTTTTATTTAAGTCTGATAAAGAAAGAACAAAAAAGAATGCAACACACAAATTTACTTATCAATACAGATACATAGTTTTAACTGAATTATTGGAAAATTAAATCCATCAGTTTATCAAAAGAATAATATACCGGCTCGGCGCCTATGGCTCAATGGGCTAACGCACCAGCCATGTACACCTGAGCTGATGGGTTTGAATCCAGCCCGGGCCCGCCAAACAACAATGATAGCTGCAACCAAAAAATGACGGGGTGTTGTGGCAGGTGCCTGTAGTCCCAGCTACTTGGGAGGCAGAGGCAGGAGACTCGCTTGAGACCAGGAATTGGAGGTTGCTGTGAGTTGTGATGCCACAGCACTCCATCCAGGGTGACAGCTTGAGGCTCTGTCTCAAAAAAAAAAAAAAAAAGAATAATATACCCATATTACAAACAAAAGAATGGCTAAAAGTCACAATATCATTCTGATCCATCATATCAATCAATTTAAATAGAAATTCCATATGTTGTATATAGTTTTTTATGTTAGTAATTGCCACATATTACTTTTAATAATTAAACTTAGAAAAGTCGTTTTGAGCAATATGAAAATGTCGTAGAAATAAATCTGGTATTTGACAAATATACAGTGAGAAAAATTCAAGCTGGAAGATAAGATAAATAGATCTATTTCTATCCAAGATGGGTAGCAGTGGAGATACTGAGGCAGAGAAATCCCTAGGAAATTATTGCAATAGTCCAGCCAAAAAATATTGAAAAACTGAGCTGAGATAAATGTCTTTCTAGAGGAATAAATGTTAGTATTTTTCTGGAGAAATAAATAGAATTTATTAAGTAAATTTAGACTGGGTAGGTAATTTTACTAATAGGAAACATGAGTGGAGGGAGTGTTTCAGGAACAATAACATTGCATTGAGTCAAGTTGATTTTGATGTACCTCCCAGTGAGGAAATACAGATCAGAACCTGGAAATAAAGGAGGGACTAAGAAAGTAACAGAGATTCATGGAACGCTGATTGTTGGCACTACAGGAGGACATAAGATCCACTTAGGAGAATGTGCAGCCTGCAAAGAGGGCCAAGACAGAACCTTGGAAAATGCTGACATTTAAGTACTGGAGTAAGGATGGCAAGAAGCTTGAGGGACTGGCAGAGAGCCACATGAACTAGGGAGGAGCTCTGCAAAGCATGGCAGGGCCAGACGCCTGGAATGCCACAAAAGGGTCAAGAAGGAGAGCGCTCAGTAAGGCGGCCAGCAGGTCTTTGGGAGAAACAAGTTCAGCAAAGTGTGAAAGTTGAATGGTGGCATCTCACAGCCTACTGGGTAAGCAGAGACAGAGAGTATCAGGTGGACTAAAGAATCTCAACTACTTTTCTACAAAAGTGAATAAGAGCTTAAACTTGGAGATCAGGCTAACATGGACTCAAATCCCAGCTCCACTGCTGGACTTTTGTCAATTATTCCACATTTCTGGGGTTAACTTTCCTTATAGGTAACATAAAATAATACCAATGCCAACTTTGGAGTAGTTAGCATGACAATGGAGGTAATCCATTTAAGGGGCTTAGAAAGACATCTAACATAGGTAGGTCATTATGAAAATTTTGAGACAGACTGCGTGATGGTCCATTGTTTGACTTCCGGGAAACACAGTTGATAGCATCCTTTTCTGTCACCTATGCACATTTCAACTGGCTCAGTTTATCAGTGCTGCTGGGAAGGCTTCATTTGTTTCCATCTGCCCAGATATTACATTTCTGGATTTTTGCATATCTCAAAAATTTCCATAAAATGATCCATAGTAAGTGGTCCACAAATGTGGAGTATTGTTATTTCAATTAAAAAAAAAAAAAACAATGAGCCCATCTGCTGAGAAAAGGCAGAAAGCAGGAGGAAAGGCAGGAATGGCTCCTTATGTGTATTTAAAGGTACAACTTCCCAACAATTTTTAACAAAAATGACCAGTAGGCACGTGGGGTCAGTTTGAAGCCAGTTGAAGATGAACTTGTAATGGCCCCCACCACCCTATCCACTCAGGCCATTCTTCCCAGCAACTCTCAACACAAGCACCTGGGTGGGGAGCAGGACAAATGAGTCCTAAGAAGACTTCTGGCTTGAAGAATGGCAAGAGTTAAAACAATCTGGTGTGGGGAAAAGACAGGATCTGAGCAAAATAAGAAGAGCCCACTAGACTTGAAGGATGGGGCAGAATGTGAGAGTCAGACTAGGGGAAAGTAAAGCTAATCTGTAGTAGGAGAGAGAAAAGGGTCTAGGGATGAGGAACTTGAGTCAGGAGAAATCCAGAGACCTGGGCATCTCACCAGCCGTGTTTCTTTGATTTTTACTTTTTTTTTTTTTTTTTGAGATAGAGCCTCAGGCTGTCCCCCCGGGTAGAGTGCCGTGGCATCACAGCTCACAGCAAACTCCAACTCCTGAGCTCCAGTGATTCTCCTGTCTCCGCCTCCCAAGTAGCTGGGACTATAGGCACCTGCCACAATGCTGGGCTATTTTTTTTTTTTTTTTGGTTGCAGCCATCATTGTTGTTTGGCGGGCCCAGGCTGGATTTGAACCCTCTAGCTCAGGTGTATGTGGTTGGTGCCTTAGCCGCTTGAGCCACAGGTGCTGAGCCAATTTTTACATTTTTATTCTGTTTCTTTTATGGTCCATCTCTTACCTATGGTATATTCAAAAATCATTTCTTAAAACAACATTGAGTATAGCTAACCTTCCTAGAGCCAGGCAGACAGACACTGTGCTAAACACTGTCAACACAACAAGCTGATGTGTCAGGACGCCTTTGATGCCCATTACGGGGAAGTAAACTTCCACAGAGCAAGCAGCAGGACTGGGACTTGAACTTAGGCCATCTGAATCCCAAGGGTGGGCAAGTAACCATGGCACATACTGCAAGTAGAGGATTACGGCAAATAGCCCCTGAGAGGGCCCCCCAAATCCCTCCTTCCTGGTAGTCACACCTACGTGAAATTCCCTGCCCTTACACATGGGCTATATTTAGTGGCTGGTTTACAGCAAATAGAATCCCTTAGAAGAAATAAGATGTCACTTCCAGTATTAGGTTACAAAGAGATCACATCTCCCATCTGCAGTGCTCCCTCACTCACTCATTCTGAGAGAAACTGGCTGCCATGCTGGGAACTTCCCAGAGATCCAAGTGACAAAGGGGAAGTCCTTTGGCCAATGGTTAGCAAAGAACTGAGGCCCTCAGCTTCAAAGGCCCACAAATAACTGAATCCCACCAACAACCATGGGAGCGAACTTAAAAGCAAATCCTCCCTGGTTGAGCTTTCACATGAGACTGCAGCCCCAGCATGGACTCTGACTGCAACCTAGTGAGAGATCTTTAGGCAAAGATACCAGCTAAGCCACACCGAAATTCCTAACCCACAGAAACCGAAATAAGGAATGTTTTAGGGTAATTTCTTGTGCTACAATAATTAACTAAGTGCAAGAATCTACTTTGTGCCTGACACTTCCTAGATATTGAGAATATAGAACTAAATAAAGACTCAGTCCCTGATGTCTGGACATTTATAGAAGAAGCAAGTATATAAACAAGTGATTCCAAAAGAACATGGTGGAGGGGTGGTGCCTGTGGCTCAAAAGAGTAGGGCGGAGGCCCCATATGCTGGAGGTGGCGGGTTCAAACCCAGACCCTGCCAAAAACTGCAAAAAAAACAAAAACAAAAACAAGAACAAAAGAACATGGTCCTGGCTGGGAGTTGAAGGGGGAGATAATTGTTTGAACTTGTGGTCAACTCTAACTGAGGAGAACCAGAAAATGTTCAAAGGGAATTTAAGACTTGATCTGCTTCTTGAAGATGAGTCAAAATTAGCTACATGGGGGAGATAGGAAATGGATAGTCACAACAGAGAGAACAGATATATGCCAAAGTACAGAAAGTGAAATAGGCTCAGCACCCATAGCTCAGTGAGTAGGACAACAGCCACATGCATCCAGGCTGGAGGGTTTGAGCCTGGCCTGAGCCTGCTAAAGAACAATGACAACTGCAACCAAAAAAATAGCTGGGCATTGTGGCTAGGAGTTAAACCCAGGAGTCTGAGGTTGCTGTGAGCTGTGATGTCACGGCACTCTACTGAGGGTGACAAAGTGAAACTCTGTCTGTCTCAAAAATAAAAAAGAAAGAAAGAAAGTGAAACAGCAACTAACTGCTTATAGTTGGGTGTAGCTGATATTAAAGACAACCAAACAAGGGAAAAAGCCTTGTGTGCTTTGTCAAAACCTCCGAATGTTCAAAAGATTGTCATGTAGAATACATATTAGATTTATTTGAACAGATCTACTCTTTTGAAGTCATTCTTAGGTCAGAGGTCATTCATTGGCATTCCTTGGGGAATATACTTGAACAATGCTTACCTAGCTCTCAAACTCATTTTACTAGTTTGAATTGGTTGTCAACATTTAAAAAATAAGAGATTTCAGATGAAGACCTATATTTCCAACTTTTATCAAAATACCAGAAGATCTGAACGCTAGGATTGCCTTCCCATTTAATGGCAGTTTGCTGGAGTGAGGTGGCAGCTGTCCCTTTTAGGCAGAGCACACCTGAGCCAGTTCCCATCTGGCCCACTAAAGGCATTTGACTTTGCCTCCCCTGCACAGGGAAGATAAATGTGCTTTTGATATAAACATCACATCTGTAAGAAGATATGTTAGTGAGCCCCTGTCACCTCAATAAATAAGCAACCATTTCGAAGGATCAAACAGAAAAAGTATTGATTTAGGGCCGTGATTCTTATACGTTAATGTGCACACAAATCACCTGGGGGCTTGTTAAAACACAAATTGTGATGCAGCAGGTTATAGTGGAGCGTGAGGTTGTGCTTTTCAGAAAAGCTCCCAGATGATACTAGCGCTGCAGTTCCAATGACCAGATTTTGAATAGCAAGAGATTAGGAGACCTTGGCATCACCATCTACCTCTGAGAGGCAGAGTTCTGCTGGAATTAGAGCTTGTCCTCTATACTGCTGAAACAGACCATCTTCCAACTGAAGTCAGTCCTAGATTTGAGATGGCTTGGGGATGGAAGTTGAGATAAAAGAAAATAATCAGTGTGTTATTGCTTCCAGGGTTGTATTGAACTTGTGGAAAGGAAAGTAACATGTAATAACATCTTCCATGTGCCCTGGGTTATCTCATACCACCCACACACACACACACACACAAAAACCCCACAATGATAAAAAAAACTATAGGCTAAGTACAGGGAAGGGGGTAAGGAAGTGGGCTTTGGGGTCAGACCTGGGTTCGTATCCCACTTCTGTCACTCACTGGTGTGACTTTGAGCACATTACTAACCTCTCTCTCCCTCAGTTTCCTATCAGTAAAATTGGGGATAATGATAGTTTCCACCTCATTAGATGTTGTTACCATTAATCGTGAATCCGTGGATAGTACTCATGACATTGTTTAACATTTAGTAAGTAGCCAACAAATATTTGCTATTATTAATATTCCTTCTTTAGGGATGAAGAAAACAAGGCTGGAGGAAGTTGATTAAATTGGTTATAGATTAAGGGGTTCCAGAGATAGAATGTGGCCAAAGCAGAGATGTGGTCTCTGAGGGAGAAAACCACACTTCTCCAGGATAACCCTTGGCTAGGAACAGATGTAGGTGAAACACTCCCTAGTTTCCAATGATCACCAAAGGGAATCAGGCCTGGACTAGTCCTGCCTGTAGGTTGCACAGTGAGATGCCCAGTCAGGGAGGCATTGTCTCCTCTTTGACTTAGGTGCAAATCCCTGGTGTTCTTGAGTATTAGAGAGAACTGGACTGCAGCCCTGCTGGGTAACCAATGACTAGAGGTGATGGTGATGCAAAGTGGGAAACAAGGCCGAGCCCCCCTGGAATAATTCTTTTGCTCTGCAGGCCTTTCTAACTCCTCAGACCACCAGAGCAAGTCATGCTTGAGCTGCCAGTGGACCTCTGCTGTCCAGTTGGTAGAGACTTTTTGAACACTCCCACTTCATCTGCATTTGTGCTGACTAAGACATTGGTTTAGAAGTCTTGATTTGGGCCAAACACCTGGGGACTTGCCCAAGGTTATACCCTGGTTGTGTGGTAGAGGGAGGGTCTGATTCTCCTTTCCCAATTATTGCCAGTAGGGGGGCAGGATGTCTTAATTGCTTGTATTCCTCCACAGCTGAGATTTCAAACCAAAGTCACTGATCCACCAATATTGATCAGTCTAGCTAAATATAGGACAGACCCACCTAGCCCCATCATACCAAGTGAGTCCCCAGAGTCACAGGCTATGTGACTGAACAGGATCTTGGTAATGCTATAGGGGAAAAGCCACAGACACCAGTCCAAGCACTCTGGTAAAGGGCTGATTAATTACATCCCCAGGAGCCCTCAATTTAATCCCACTTTACCAGCCTCTCTAAACAAACAGTAAAAAATAACCATGGGGTGGAATCAATGGAAAAAACTCAGGCAACATGAATAACCAGAGTAGATCAAATCCCCCAAGGTATGACAAAGGAGATGCAACCGAAGATCCTATTCATAAACAAATGGCTGAGATGTCAGAAATTGAGTTCAAAATTTGGATAGCAAAAGAGATTAACAGAATTGAAGTAAAATTGGAATTAGAAGTTCAAAGAGTAATTCAAAAGTTGGCTCAAGAATTCAATGAATTCAAAGATAAAATCACCAAAGATTTTGACAAATTGCGACAAGAAGTTGCATCCCTGAAAGACCTGAGAAATACAGTAGAATCCCTCAGTAATGGGATGAAGCAGGCAGAAGAAAGGATCTAGGACATTGAAGACAAATTGTTTGAATGCTCCCAAATGCTCAAATATGAAGAGAAATGGAGAGCAAAGATGGATCATTCCCTGAGAGAGTTGTGGGTCTGCTCCAAAAAAGCAAACATCTGCCTTATTGGAATTTCTGAAGGTGATGAGAATGATCTGAAAGGCACATTTGCTCTACTCCAACAGATTTTAGAGGAAAACTTTCCAAACATGGCAAGAGATTCCAAAATTCAGATAGCAGTTTCAGAACCCCAGCTCAACTCAATCCAAATAAACATATCCTAGACACATTCTAATTAACTTTGCCAAAGTTACTATGAAATTCTGCAAGCAGCCAGAATTAAGAAAATCATAACCTACAAGGGGAAGAATATTAGAATGAGTGCAGATCTTTCTGCTGAAACTTTTCAAGCCAGAAGAGGATGGCCATCAACCTTCAACCTCCTAAAACAAAACAACTTTCAGCCCAGGATCCCGTATCCAGCTAAACTGAGTTTCATTTATGATGGAGATGTTAAACACTTTAATGACATTCACATGTTGAAGGAATTTGCCATAACTAAACTCTTCAAGAATATCAGCTCTTCAAGATATTCTCAGACCCATCCAAAATGATCACCACAATACTCTACCACCAAAGTAAACTCACTCAGAAATTATTGATCAAAACCCAACTTCCACAGTGGCAAAAGGATTAAAAACATCCACTGGTCTTTCAAAAAACTTGACCCCCAAAGTACTAGCAGGCTTATCAATAGTCTAAATTAATATGAATAGTTTAAATTATCCACTAAAGAGGCACACATTGGCTGCCCGTATACAAAATCTCAGGCCAGACATCTGCTGCATACAAGAATCTCATCTTGTCTTAAAGTATAAGTATACACTCAGGGTGAAGGGATGGACAACTATAATCTAGGCAAATGGAAAACAGAAAAAAGCAGGGGTTGCAATTTTATTTGCAGATACATTAGGCTTTATACCAACAAAAGTAAGGAAAGACAAGATGGTCAGTTCATATTTGTTAAGGGAAACACTCAACATGATGAGATATCAATTATTAACATTTATGCACCCAACCAAATGTTCCTCAATTTATAAGCAAGACTCTAACAGACATGAACAATTTGATATCTTCCAGCACCATAAAGGTCAGAGATTTTAACACCCCTTTGGCAGTATTGGATAGATCCTCCAAGAAGAAAGTAAGCAAAGAAATTCTGGACTTAAACTTCACCATACAACAATTGAATTTAATAGACATCTACAGAACATTTCATCCTAATAAAATTGAATACACATTCTTCCCATCAGTCCATGGAACATCCTCTAAAATTGATCACATCTTAGGTCACAAGGCTAACCTCAGCAAATTTAAAAGGATAGAAATTATTCCTTGTATTTTCTTAGATCATCACAGAATAAAAGTTGAACTCACCGAGGAGGAGCCAAGATGGTGGCTGAGTAACAGCTTCCTTGCAAGTGGGCTGGGTGAGACTGGGGAGAGAAGACTTCAGGCATCTCTGGCTGATGAGATCTGCCCAGAAACATCCCTTTGGGGGCACAGGGAGACAGCGTGAGACTTCTGGACCCCCTGAGGAAGGCAAAAGCGGTGGAGATCTGGCAAGTGGTTGCATGTGTTCGTTCGGTCTAATCCTGCCGGCAGCTGTGACTACAGCACCAGTGAGATTGCAAACTGGAAAGGCCTTACCTGTGAGCTGTTTGGGTTTCTTTTGGACC
>CAUYON010011969.1:0-14497 GCA_963573935.1 Arctocebus calabarensis | reverse complement strand
GAACTTAGCTCCCATAGCACTAAACTCTGGGGGACAAGAAACATAAAGATAAAGCAAATATAAGCTCAGTTTATTTTTTTAATTTTTATTAAATTATAATGGTGTACATTGGTGCAATCATGGGGCACACTGTGCTGACTTCATATACAATCTGAAATATTTTCATTGAACTATTTAACATAGCCTTCATGGCCTTTTAATCACTATATTGAATTCGTTGAATTCTTGAGACCTCTTTTCGGTCATCTTTTGGATCACTGCTTGAAATTCTAATTCCATCTTTTCCTCCATTCCGCTGATCTTATTTGCTATCCAGACTCTGAATTCGATTTTTGACATCTCAACCATTTGTGAAGACTGATTTTTAGGCAGCTTGTCTTGGATGTGAGCCACACCACATCCCATTGGTAGGAATGGGGGCCACACCCTCTCAAAGCGTGGAGTCTGGGGGAAGTTGCTCTCCAGCCACACCTCCAACTCTGGAAGGGGATGCGTGAACCTCTGGTGGGCAGCTGGCCTGTATTGCTGCAGACCCCCTAGCTTTCTGGTGGAGTTGGTGCACTGACAGACTGGTATGGTGCTAAAAAGTGTGAAAGTGCCGTGTTTCTCACTTCCTCTCTCTCTCCTAACATCTCTCCCTACTTCCTGCCTTTGTGTCCCAGACCTGATGCTCCGGGAAGGGAAAATCTTAACACTATGCTTATTATTTACCAGTTCTATCAGTTAATTTCATGCTGTGTTGCAAGCGCTGTCTTTATTGAGCTGAAGTACAAATTGAGTGCTTTATATTCTTTTAAAAAATAAGAAAATTGGATTCTCCCAATGGTCTCATGAAATGGGCATTCTTTTCCTTATTCTACTGTTAAATAATGGCTTCCTACAGTCACCAAAATAATCTTTTTGTAGGACAAACAAGTTTATTTCTTACTGTGACAGGGAGAATGTTACTTTGACAGTTGACTCTGAGTGTCTTGGAGGGGGAAGGGCAAAGTTGGAGGACTTGGAGATTTTGAAGTCTGGTTTAATGAGAGGCTTGGTTAGGTTTGGGTAAGAATCATGATTTAGCATTAATGGACACTGCAAGGAGAAAATTCTTAAGGCAATGTGTTCAAGGAATCAAGTGTAAATTATTGGCTACCAAAGAATGGATGGGTCTTTCAGGAAGTTACTGGAATGAACAATAAAGTTATTTGCAACCTTTATCTTCCTGGGCAATAGTAAACTTATGGTGATAAAAAGTGAAAGGTTGCAATCAGTATAACCTAATTCCTTGTACCCTTAATGAAATCCCCCCCACCAAAAAGAGCAAATGGTATAAGAAGTGGCACCCAGAAATTAGACTAGAGTTAGAGACCCCCTTTATATGGGGCCACTGGGCATGGGCAAATTCCACAGCTTGCACAAAAGGCTTTTTTTGGAATTTCTTGAGGGTGGTAACTAGGTCCTCTGTGTCTTTGTCTGGAGGAGGAGGGGGAGGACATGAAGGGGAAAGAGCGGAAAGAGTTCATGTGTGGATGTGTTAGGCCCTACAACAAAGACTGACACGTAAGGGCATGTTCATGTGGATAGTAAGGTATGAGTACTGTTTGAGTCTCACCTTATAAGGCATATTGACCCAATGCAGGAAAGACCCAAATCTGGGTAGGATGGTGGTTACAATAAGTGACAGAATGGTGATTTTGTATGATAGGGACTGAGGACCTTAGACAAACACTAAACTTTAATATCAGTAAGTAGAAGATGTGCCATTACTTTTAGAAATCAGAAGTGAAACAAGTACTGATGGCCTTCATGTGAATGGTATTAGTGATAGGATCTGTGTGGCAGTGGGGACCTGGTGCAATGCAATCTGTTACGGATGCCTATTAACTTGAGGAGCTGTGACAAGCACAATACCCCAGATATGGCATGTTGGCCCACTGAGTATTTTAAGCTGAAGCAAATTGAGAAATCTGTATAAGCAGAAAGGTTTCTCTGATCTTCCCTTGCCCCTTTTTTCCCTGAAGCAGGCCACAGACACTGATTCCTCCTGCAAAATCTCTCTTTTCCCAGAAGCAAGTGATAAAACCAAGCAAAGTCACTCTCTGACCTTCTTTCTCCCTTCTCCCTGGAGACCCTCATGTGACAAATATTCTGCCCCATATTCAAGGGGAAGAAATGTCACTCAGAGACATAGCAAAGAATGTAAACAGACAGGCTTTCCTGAATTCCACTAGTGTTTTACCATTAGATAATACTCTGTTTATGATGTCATGTGTCTCTACAGTTGTCCCCTTCTTTCACCTCACTTCAAGCATAAATATGCACAGATCTTCCTGCTTCTTTGGGTCTTCATTTCCTTATGAAGGCTACCAAGTTATATAAAATTTATTAAAGATATTTGGATATTTTTCTCCTGTCCATTTGTCTTTGTTGGTTTCATTTTCAGGCCAAGCCAGGGTAGAGGGAAGGATAAATGGACTGAGCACAGAGGACATTCAGTACCTTAAAGCCACTCTGCATGATGCCATCATGGTGGACATATGTCATGGTACGTTTGTCCAAACCCACAGAGTGTGCATCACCAAGCATGAACGCTGATGTAAGCTATGAACTTTGGGGCATGATATAGGTTCATCAACCATAATACTGAGATGAAGCAGAGACACTTCTTAAGAGCTGCTGGGCCTCCTAAGTGTGAAAATAAAGGAAAAATTTTGAGTCCCTTCAAGGGAAATTCCAGGTACATAGGTAGCTTGGAAAAGTCAACGGGCAACCTGATAAGCAATGCGTTATTACAATAGTCTCCAAAGAAAGCCAGATTCTCAGTTGTTTTGATTCCCTGTAGAAATTGAAAGATACTATCTTAAGTTCTTGAGTTGTTTTTCAGAAACCCTCAGTGGATAGAAGATGCCAACCATTGTTGTTTGTTATACTAATTACTGTTACTATGGGTCATGGGTTCTACTGATTATTGTTTAAGATAAGGGCTAACAAGGTTGTTTGTGCCTGCTGTGGCACCTTTCACTGTGTGAACAAAAACAGTGGGGACATGGATTGAAGGTACATTTCTGCAGAGTGGCTTTAAGGTACTGAATGTCCTCTGTGCTCAGTTCACATTCCTGTCTGTTCCCCCAAGAGGCCTGAGAAACCTCTCTCTTGGCCTTTTGTTGAAGCTTCAAACCATAGTAGTGGGGGTCCTGTGCTAGGATCACATGTTGAATGGTTGCTAAGTGTTCTTTCCACCCAGGGTCGACTCCCATCCTGTTGCCTTAGTATAACACTTGCTTGCTAACGAGCTACTGATCTTATCTCATTAATGCATGCAGCTGCTTGAGGGCTTGTCTCCGGGCTGCAAAACATCTCCATGCCAGCTGGGAGATTGTCTCACTCCCAGTGCCTTCTTCAAGAGCTGGTGGCTGCTTCTATAAGCCTGGTGCTCAGTGTCCTTCACAAGGTCTTTGCTTTGAACTCAAATGTATAAAACTGTAATTTTGGATGTGGAAGAACAGAAGAGTGATGGAGAGGTACTTTCACTGTTCTTCAGAATCCTGGCCTTCTGACAAATGAAGTTTGGTGGACCTATCCCCATCTTTGCATATTGGCTGACAGTGACACGTGCCAGACCATCTTGATCTGGTAACAGAAGGAGGGAGTGTGTCACCATCACCACCTGATGTTGCAGGGGGCTGAGAGACCACCTCATCATCATGTGGCCCAAAGATCCCTGCTGGACTCTGATCCCCACTGTGTAACTGCGATACAGGTTTTCTTAGTTCAGCTCTTTTTGGACTTAAATAAAAACTTACTTCCTAGAATCCTGAAAACACTTAGGTATAACTTTTGGAAATATGGAATTTCTTCCTAAAGGCTTCTTTGATTTCTCTTTGAAATGCTAAAATAGGATGTAAGCCTCCATGGCTTTGGAACCCACAGCTATTCAATTCCTTCCACAGGTGATAAAAAGCATCAAGCCTGGAGCATAGATGTGTGAAAAGAGATTGGGCAGTGTGTGAAAACACTTCCCATCAGCCATTTGACAACTTTTTTGAAATGCTAATGTCAGCCCAGTGGAGCTGTTATCTTGGAATTCACACCTATTGCATTCTTCATCCAGGTAAATAAAGCATCCCTGGGTGTACACAGAAGTGTGAAGCCAAACTGAGGCAAACTGTGAAAATTTTGGACTCAATTCATCCCAAGGGGACAAGGAAAAATACAATTATCCTCCTTCTTAATTCATTAGCATTTATTTTTATGAAAATTCTGGACTAGAAGGGCTGCAGGGGAGATAATTACCATTAACTGAACACCTACTATAAGCCAGGGACAACTGATGGACTTTTTTGTTATACATTTGAGTCTCCTCACAAGCACATATTTTGAGTATTATTAGTCCCACTTTGCAGTTTGTAAATCACAAGTTAAATAATTTTCTCAAAGACAGAGAGCTTAAAAGTTGTGGAGTGGGGATACTGATATAAAAATATTAAACATAGGTTGACCAAATCACAGTTGCACTGTGGAAAAGGCCGTCAGAGTTCATAGTGTATATTCATCAGGGAAGAGATGGTAGCTGTTATTACAGAGCCGCCAAAGCTCAAAGGTCTAAGACACAAAAAGTACTAATGGCTCAAATCTGAGGTAGTTGGTGGATCATTGGAGAAGCAACTGTTTCCTGCAGGTATTCAAGAACCCTGTTGCCATCCACAGAGTCACTCATAGATGAGACGGCAGAGCCATCCACCCCTCCCTTTCAGAAAACTTTGCAGCCATCACAGCAGCCATTGCTGCAAAGCTGCAGCCAAGAAAGTTTACTATATCTTTAAGGCACTGGTCTCTAGGACCTCATTACCAGCCAGTCTCTGGAGATGTCTCTATAAATTATAATAGTAATCCCAGAAAGGATCCTCAAGCCACTCAACAACTTTCTCAGCCCAAGTCAAGAACCGCCCCCCATTTATGGGTTTTTGCATAAACTGCAGCCTAGTGGAAGAAAGAGCTGAGGAGAAGAGGATGCATGGAATTATTCAGTTATTTTAATACCCCCGACCCGGTGTCTGATGATCAGGAGGGACCAGAAGGGCTCCAATGGGCACAGTGGGAAGCCATATCCTTAAAAAAAAATTTTTTTTTGGAGACAGAGTCTCAAACTGTCACCCTTGGTAGAGTGCCCTGGCATCACAGCTCACAGCAACCTCAAACTCTTGGGCTTAAGTGAGTCTCTTGCTTCAGCCTCCCAAGTAGCTGAGACTACTGATGCCTGCTACAAGGCCCAGATATTTTTGTTGTTGTTGTTGTTGTAGTTGTCATTGTTGTTGTTTTAGCTAGCCTGGGCTGGCATCATACCTGTGAGCCTCGGTGTATGTGGCCAGTGGCCAGTGCGCCTATCCACTGAGCTACAGGCACCACCTCTCCATTAAATTTTTAAAAGTTCTTAAAGCTGCAGTGTCACAATATGGTGCCAACTCTCCTTTTGTTCAGAATTCTTTAAGATCTATAATCAAAGATCAAGAACCCCATTCCCCTATCTTGTGGTTTTACTGTCTTCCAGGTGTGGCCATCAATGCTACCAAGAAGTAAAGAGAGTGGAGGGAAAATTTTTATGGACCAGGGCTAGGTGTGGTATGCACCACTTCTGCCCTCCTTCCTGTCAAATGAGGAACCACAAGGTTGATACATTGGAAAGGAGAGTTTTACTTCTTGAAGCGTAGCCTTTGGGAGGCAGCACTTTAAGGAAGGAAAGATGAGATAGGAATTTATGCTGAGTGGACCTCAGAGGCATCTTGTGCACAGCCTCTGTGAACCAGCCAGAGCCAGTCCAGGGTTGGTGAACTCTGATCAGTTACTGTGTTGAAACAGCAAAAATGTAGGGTGGGGGGTGTCTTTGAAAAGGCAAGGTTTCTGTCTAATCCCTAGTGTAGGCGAAAAGCCTATATGTGCCTTTAAACAGATTCATTCTGTGAGAACACGTTTGAAGTCTTTTAGCGAGTTGGGAAGGAGAGACTGGAATAGAACTCCCTTTTGACCTTAGGCCAGCTCAGAATACAGCAACGCCCTAGGGAAAAAATAAGTCTAATGGTGGTTAGTGAGGGAGGGTGTATAACGAGATGTGTCTGACCTCCCATATTGTTATGGTGGGGAACTGAGGCTTTAAGGTTTCTATGGGGTTGCTTTCGCCAAGAGGGGGTCTATTCAGTTGATTGGGGCTTAAGATTTTATTTTCATTTCTCATTTCCTTCACCTTAACTCAGTCACATGGCCCCAGACTAAGTCCTAAAAGTCTTAGAAATGTAGTTAAAGTGCCTGAGTTACTCCGACAAGTTCCTTTGCATGAATTCCTCCTGCCCACTGCTCTCTGTACCGCCTCAGCCCCTGCTGAGTTGGGAGCTGCTGTCCGTGGTGCTGCTGGGCATCCCCTGGCCCCTGCGCCCAGGAGCCTGCATCTGGGCTGAGAGGTGGGAGAGAAGCTGCACTGGGTTTAGGGGAAATGCAGGTTGATCCAGCATTTCCAACCTCTCTCAGTTCCAGTTTCGTTATGTGTAAAATGTGGGAAATAATTTATCTCCTATGTGAGACTTTGATATAAACCCCTGTCACATAGCAGGAAATATCAGCCACTCTTGTTTTAATATTGTTGTGGTTATAGAAGGAGATGACTCTAGAATTTGGAAATTCGATCTTTGTGCAGAGAGGGCTGCAGCCAGCCATGCTCTCAGCTTTCCCTTTCCCTGTCTCCTCTCTCCACCCATCTCGTTTTCTTTCCTGTCCTCATCTTCCTCTTCTCTTTGATCTCCTCTCTTTGCTGAGCCCATTCTCTCCTTCTGCTTTCCTCCCTCTCCTTACTCCACAGGGCCTAAATCTCAGGCAAGTCAGTAAAAGCAGCCCTGGTGCCCTCAACTCTCCCTTCACTCCTGCCCCTGCTGCCACCATCTCCGCAGACCTGGACATATTCCCTTCCCAAGAGTCTGTGCTACCTCCTAGTGGTCAGCCTCCCAAGGACAGGTCAGCATGCTTCTGACATTGAAAAGTCTGAGACCGAGATCAAAGAAGTACCACTGGGCCCTTCAGGCCCATGACAACTTTTCTATTCAAGACACTCTGCCATGTGATCGCCCGTGGTTATGAGCCAGTGCACAAATTTGCACGCCAGCACATAACTGGACTAGGGACACCATTTCTGTGAGACCAAGACAGGTTCGCCAAGGGTCTTAGGTTTTCAGCAAAGCTGATACATTTTCCAATGGTTCTCAAGCCCAGTAGTTCTCAAAATGTGTCCCTGGACCAACAACATCAACATCACTTAGGAACTCATAAATGCAAATTCTTGGACCCCATCCTAGACCTTCTGAATCAGAAACTCTGAAACTGGGACCCAAAGTTTAATGAGCCCTTCATCTGGCGCAGGTCCACACTCACGTGTGAGAGCCTTGGAGACGGTGCCTCCATTCAGATCCTGTGACTCTCAACCCAGAGTCTGTGCTTCAGAAGAGGACAGGAGGTCATTGACAAGTACAGTCAACCCATCCGGCAGAGGCACCTTGTGGCTTCCTCTGTCAAGCCTCATTCTCCTAGGCCCTTTCTGTATTTCTGCATCTTTGGCTCTCCTTTTCATGTTCATCATGAAAATCTCCATGGGAAGACTGTCAACCCCTTTTTCCAAGACCCTAAACTCATATCTCTTCCCCCTGGCTGGACAGCAACAGGCCTCCAGATGGAAGGATAACCTGCCAGTCCAAGGGCTGGGAAGCAAGACTCAGCATCCCACACTAAGCAGTGGACACAAGCTTCAAGAGACGAATGTTTAAGAAGAGAAAGTGGCATCTCCCATAAAATTTATAGAATTTTTTTGTTTTTGTGCAGTTTTTGGCTGGGGCTGGGTTTGAATCCACCACCTCTGATATATGGGGCCAGCGCCCTACCCCTTTGAGCCACAGGTGCCACCCAATTTATAGAAATTTTTAAAGCAATTAGTTAGCTTCCCTACTGGTTGGTAAAATTTATTATTGCTTAATGGCCTTAGTGACATTAATAAACACATCAGTGAATCTCTACTTCTTCCCTGGAAAATTTGCTGAATGTCAATTAAAAAGCCAGAGACCTCTTTCTTAGTAACTGTGCTAATATGAATACCATGATGGTTTCAGAGGCTCCCAAATGTTTAAGGGAATACCTCTTCTTCATTGAGAACAACACCAAATATTACTCACAACTCCAGAATGTGGTTAAAGACGAGCAGGGAGAACAGACCACAACTGGTGGAGGTTGGGGATGTCTCACTGAAGACCAGTGTGGGGACCCCCGCTGGTCATAGTAACTGCTAGCACATGCAACTTACTACGTCCCAGGCTTTCACACTATTAACTCGTTTAATCTTTACTTCACCTCTACACTGGAGTTACTATCAGCTTTATTATAGTTTTGGCATTAGTTTGTACTGGCTATGTATTAGTGTTCACTTTTACTCTGCTTCAAATATACTTCATTGACTTCAATGGCTCCAACGAACTCCGCTTTGATTTTCTGGTTTGTTTATAACTAGACTGTTGTTACGGTGGAGTTAAGCCATCATTAATAATTAATTAATATATTGAGTCTGAAAACACATTTTAAATGCCTGCTGTGAGACACAGTGTCCCATTGAACATACAAAATGAAAACATTGAGAACACAGGTGTTTGCAAAATCCTTCCGTTTTTCTCTTGGGTACTGTCAGGATTTGAACCCTGGAGTTCAGAGTCTGGGGATGATGCTTCTGTACCACTTGGCTGGATTTTTGTGGGTCAGCACCACCCCTGTCTCAGCAGAGGACCCTGCCCCCAGTTCCACTGAGGCAGAGGGTCCCTTGGTGTCCTGTACCTCTATCTGTAAGAGCATGTTTCCTGGGCTCATTCTCAGCTGTCTTTCTAGGAATTGTTGAGTTTTCCCAAGGTTCTGCCCTCTGTTGAGAGGAACAAGAAGATGCACTCGCAGACCCTTCAGCCCTTGCTGCTGTGAGCGGTGTTGGCATAAAGTCTTCTTCTGCCTTCAGGGATTTCTTCAGCTGCAGAGGCCTTTTGCCTAGGGTAGTGCACAGCCAATGCCTGATGGAGGCGAGGGGTTAAAGCCCAGCTATGTCAGCCTAATGTGGAATGCCCTTGATCAGTCACATCATTTCTGAGTGCGTCGCACTTTTAGCCCCCCAGGTCTCCCCTGCCCACCCTGCCCTTCCATGGCTGTTCCCTAATGAACACCATGCTCTTAGACTATCTCAGAGCCAGCTTCTGCAGGACCCCGGCTAGCCACATCCTCCCATTGCTTGGTCCCCCTCCACTCTGTTATCTAATGTCTGCCTCCTGTAGAAAAATCTGAGTGCAAGAGCCACCTTGTCACCTTCCATCTCTAAGGGAACTTCAATTCTATTTTAGTTTTTCTGTTATAAGAAAAAAAAGTAGTAAAAGAAGAAAAGAAGTGCTGGCTGGTCTCCTGGGTGGTTTTCAAGAGATGGCCACACATCATCAGCCTCTTCACTTGTAGGCCTTTACCCTACAGATCTTTTCACACGTGGCTGAGATGACATCTGAGCATCATTATTAACCACAACATTGCTGGGAATAGCAAAGCAAGGGTACACGCCAAAGATGCACTGATAGAGAAGTGGGTACACAAAGTATGACAGTAATACAGGTTCGCAGTGCATCGCTAAAAAGAATGAGGGTGCTCGCTAAGTGCTAACTGGGAATGCCCTCCAAAATCTATTGTCAAAGAAAAAACATCAAGGTTCAGACCGCGGTGTGAAGTTCACTGCCATTCATGTGCAGATATGTGTAAGCATATGCTTGCACAGCCAGAAAATGTGTCCTGGGGTATGTTTGAGAAATCTGTAACTATGGGATTGGGGGGTTGGGTAACTGAGGACTGCTGTGGGAGGAGTTTTTTCCTATTCTTCCCTTTTGTATTTTCAAAATTTTGAATTACATGGACATCGTACTGGAGGATTTATTAGCTTCTTTGAAAAATAAATCTAACCTATTCAGAGTAAGTTGTAGAGGCAACCACACTTTGTTCAGAAAGCAGGAAGTGGGGGCTTTCACTGTGTGGGCTATTGGTGGGGACCTGGCTGTGCAGCTAATGGCTCTGACTTGGCAGAGCTTTGGGGAGAATGACAACAGTGCCTGGGGAGTAGGTGACACATAGACCAGAGGTCAGGGGACCGAGAGTGGCATGGAACAATTTGCTCCTGCCTCTTATAGGGGACTGCTCAGCACCCACCACACACAGCTGCCCAAACTCTCAGCAGTGATGAGCCACTCCATGGCCCATGCTGCCCCACAGGGAACTGGCTGGTCTCCCTTTTGGTCTGAATCAGCCACTTGGGGGCTTGGATAAGTGAGGAAGAGGGAGAAGGAGGCCTAAAGGTGTGAAGATGGACATCATGGTGACCTGCGTAATGTGTGAGATGCTTTGCAGACACTTCATGCTGATGGGGACCCGGAGCAATCTCTCCTGAGCGTTACAGGGAGACAGCCAGCTGTGTCTAGGACCCCTTTGTGTGGCTGCCTCGCAGAAGCCAGTGTTAACATGTCCCAAACCCAACCCATCCTCCTCTCTGTTCCCACATCCCACCTGCTCCTCGGCTTACGCTGCCTTTTTCAGTAGTGGCCAGAAACCCAGGTGCCATCATTGATTCCTTCTTCCCTCTCACCCCACTTCTTTTTTTCTAAACTGAATCAGTTGCTGTTGCACCTCTGCATCTAGCTGTTCTGTAGGTGTTGTCCCTGTGACCTGGCTCTCACCTACCTCTGACCCTGACTCTGACACTTGCCCTCCCTGCCTTTGCCGGTGTCTCTGTGATTTTCCTTTCTGCAGTTTCAGTTGCTGTCACCCTCAGTCAGTTGTGGTGGCTGTTTTTATTAATATAAGATATTTTGAGAGAGAGAGAGATAGACCATAATCGCACAACATATTACAGTATATTGTTATAACTACTCTACTTTATTATTAGTTATTATTGTTAATTTCTTATTATGCCTAATTTATAAATTAAACTTTATCATAGGTCTTTATGTACAGGAAAATGCATATAGTATATATAGGGTGTGGCACTATCCGTGGGTTTAGGCATCCAGAGGGTGGCTTTGGAGGTAGCCCCTTTGGTAAGGGGGGGCTCTTGTATTCCTTCTGCTTGAGTTCCCCACACCCTAACCTGCACGTCTTCTATTCACCTTTAAAAGCTCAGCTTGGGGACTTCCACCAGCCCAAAGAGTAAACAAACCAGAGTGGGAATGGTGGGGAAAATAAGACACACAGAGATCAAAGTGATGGGGTCAGGAGGGCAGGTGCAGCTGATGGCTGCAGCCAGCACTGAACCTTGTGAACAGTTTTATGTATATAGTACCTAAACCAGGTTGCTATACTAACAATGGAGTAAATCAGCAGGGAACGTGACAGGGAACATTTTCATCTTACAAGGTTGAGGGGAAGTAACAGTCCATGGGCCAAAGATTAACTTTAGGGAGAGAAGGCTATGTGCTTTTAGGCAAGACATACAGAAGCTTCGTGACTTCTGGCAGAGGGAGCAAGGAGAAAGAACTATCGTTTTAGAAAGGGAGGAGAATTTATTGGGGGGTTGCTCCTTGAATACAACTCCTGGGCTATGGGGTCTTGACACCTCACAATCTGCACTCCACGTGGGACCACATTTGTGTGTCCTTTCTAGTCTCTGGTCTGGGGTTAGTGTCCCCTCCATGTGCCTCCATACTCCCCCTGCCCCTGACAGAAGCACTGGCCACTCTGTGGATGGCAGTTAAGGGCAGAGCATGTGGCCAGCGTACCTCTGTGGCCTAGAGCTCGACATGCAGCCAGACCCCAGTGGGTGTCAGCAAATGTTATGTGAATGAAGCAAGAGAACCCTACCCCCTCATGGGCATAGGAGCCCAGGCCTAGAGCAGAAAGGACCCCCAAGACCATGCAGCTAGCTGGAGAGGGGCCAGGGCCAGCCTTTGTCCTCCCAAGCTCAGGCTGGGGCTCTTCAGTCTCAATGGGCCTTTCTTCTGTTGACACTCAGCATTTAAGGGAGTGGAAATACCCAGTGAAAGGATTTTATCAAGGATTTTATGGTTTATTTACCCCCCTTTCCAGTGGATCTCCCTGAGTTTGGCAAGCTTCTACTGCTATAAAATTAAGGAGGAGGAATAAAAGGCAGTTTGAATTTATTGTGGTCTTTACCTTGAGAGAATTCCTCTCTTATTCCTGTTAAAAATAACAAACCTGAAAAAAAAAAAAACAAACAAACCTGGGTGGTGCCTGTGGCTCATCAAGTAGGGTGCCGGACCCATATGCGGAAGGTGGCGGGTTCAGGCCCCGCCTTGGCAGATAGCCGGGCGTTGTGGCGGGTGCCTGTAGTTCCAGCTACTCTGGAGACTGACGCAGGAGAATTGCCTAAGCCCAGGATTTGGAGGTTGCTGTGAGCTATGAGACAGAAAAGGAAAGAAAGGAAGATATAGGAAGAAAGAAAATGTATGTGCACAATACAATTATCTCTGTATGCAAACAACATGGTCACCTACACCCACAAAAAAAAAAAAAAAAAAAAAAACCTCCAGTGTGGAGACCTAGAATCCTATTTCATGGCCAGAGAGGTCCTGTCATATTCTGGGGCTGATTTAGCAACTCATTAAGATTTATTACAGCCATCCTCCTCCCACATACTTCCCTCTTACTGACAGGACTGGCCTCAGGAGAAAAGAAGTGAGAAATTTTCTAAAAATAAAGAAAACCTGCAGCCTATCCTTAAGAGAGCTGTAGGCTTCCCTCTGGGCTGGCTGGAACAAATGGAATGTGGCTGCAGCTTCCCGGTGATGGGGGAGGGAGCAGAGCTCCCCTAGTGTCCTTTCCCCAAACAATCTGGCTTCTCACTGGCTCCAAGTGTTGTCTTCACGGGTCCTGGACTCCAGCCCAACAGGAGGGAGGCAGTCTTTGATGCTCTCACAACTCCACTGCCTGCCCCATCTCTCAGCCAGGGTGGGATCTGCACGTGGACAGTGACGGACCACACGGGCAAGCTAGCCTATGAAGGATGTCAGGATAGAGGCTCCAGATTAGCCAGCTTGGGCTGGCGACTGGGCAGCTTACCCAGCAGCCGATTATTTTCTCACCATCTGGAGGCTGAAGTTCCAGATCAGGTGCCAGCATGAGTGGGTTCTGGTGAGGGCTTTTCCCTGCCCTGCACATGGCCACCTTCTCAAAGACCTCACATGGTCTTTTCTTGAAGACCTCACACGGTCTTTTCTTGAAGACCTCACACGATCTTTTCTGTTTGAAGACCTCACATGAGCTTTTCTTGAAGACCTCACATGGTCTTTTCTTGAAGACCTCACACAGTCTTTCCTTTTTGAAGACCTCACACGATCTTTTCTTGAAGACCTCACATGGTCCTTTCTTCAAGACCTCACACGATCTTTTCTTGAAGACCTCACATGGTCTTTTCTTTTTGAAGACCTCACACGATCTTTTCTTGAAGACCTCACACGGTCTTTTCTTGAAGACCTCACACAGTCTTTTCTTGAAGACCTCACACAGTCTTTTCTTTTTGAAGACCTCACATGGTCTTTTCTTGAAGTGTGCCTGTGGAGAGACCTTGCTCCCAATCTCCTTCTCTTCTTCCTCTTCCACAGCTTATCCTATTGGCTTGGGGCCCCACCCTTATGATCTCCTTTTACTTTAATGCCCTCTTAAAAGCCCTATTTCCACATATGGTCCCGTGTCTCCTGGTCATGGATGGTCTGCCTGTATGTGCCTATATCTGCACAGCAGTGGTCCCCCAACATTATAAAGGAGCTGAAAAATTCCCCTCACCTAGTGATGTCACAGCTGTCATAACACTGTAACACACTTCACTCCTGTGGTGTGAACACACCTACTGCTCTGCCAGTTGTACAAAGCACAGACATACAGTTATGCACAGTATCTAATGTTTGATAGTGATAACCAGTGACTATGCGGCTAGTTCATGTATTTTCTATAGTACATTTTGTATCATTACAGTGTATTCCTTCTGCTTATAAAAGAAAAGTTAACTGTAAATGCAGCCTCCAGCAGCTCCTTCAGGAGGTATCCAGGAGAAGTCATTGTTGTCGGAGGAGCTGACGGCTCCATGCCTATGGTTGCTCCTGAAGACCTTCCAGCGGGACAAGATGTGGAGGTGGGAGACCGTAGTATTGATGATCGCGTCCTGTGTAGGCCTGGGCTAACGGAAGTTTCGTGTCTTAGTTTTTAACAAACAGGTTTAAAATGTAACAATAAATTTTTTAAATAGAAAAATGCTTATAGGAGAAAGGGCAGAGCAAGATGGCGGATGAGTAACAGCTTCCTTGCATCTGGGCACAGTGAGACTGAGGAGAGAGGACTTCAGGCATCTCTGCCAGGCAGGATCTGCCCAGAAACTTCCCTTTGGGGACACAGGGAGACAGCGTGAGGCTTCTGGACACCCTGAGGAAGGCTAAAGTGGCGGAGATTGGGCAAGTGGTTGCATCTGTTC
>CAUYON010011967.1:0-36584 GCA_963573935.1 Arctocebus calabarensis | reverse complement strand
TTATATAGTGATCAAGGAAATGCCATGAAGGATATCTGTAACAGTATGATCAAAATATTTCTGAATGTATATGAATCGTGCCCTGTGATTGCACCAATGTACATAATTATGATTCAATAAAATTATTAAAAAAAAATACTATTGGTGAAATTTCTAAGGAGGAGTCACTGGCATCAATAACCGTGTGACAGAACGCTGGGCATCCAAAATGAAGCTTCTGTCCAAGGATCCAAAAAAGCATGGGAGAGCCTTGGCGTTACTACAGGATATAACATCAAGAGTCCAGATGGAGAGTGTGTCCAGGAACACAATAAACACACATTGACTTTCACAACTGAGATGAAAAGCAAATGCTCTGACATGTTAACTCTGGCTTTCATAGTTAATTTTAGGTGTCAACTTGAGTGGATTAAGGGATACCCATCTCACTAGCAAAGCATTATTTCTGGGTGTGTCTACTGCTGTGTTTCACGGGGAGACTAGCATTAGAATCAGTGGACTGAGTAAGGAAAATTCATCCTCATCCAATGTGGGTGGGCACCGTCCAGGATTGAATAAAAAGGCAGAAGAAAGGTGATGTCATATTCTCTCTCCTCTGGGGCTGGGACGTTCTTCTTCTCCTGACCTGGGACATCACAACTGCAGGTTCTCAGGCCTTTCCCTTCAAGACTGAGACTTACATCTTTACGTTCCCTGGTTCTGAGGGTTTTAGGCATGAAATGAGCTATACTGCAACCTTCTCTCATTCTCCAGCTTGTGGGTGGCATATCCTAAGACTCTCAGCCTCCATCATCCCCTAGTAACCCCTGAGCATGTATCTATGTCTATAGAGCTACATGTATCTTTTTTTTTTTAAACAAGTGAACAGTTTATTAAGAATCTACACGTATGGCTTGGCACCTGTGGCTCAACAGGCTAAGGCGCCAGCCACGTACACCTGAGCTGGTGGGTTCGAATCCAGCTTGGGCCCGCCAAACAACAATGATGGCTGTAACCAAAAAATGGCCGGGTATTGTGGCGGGCGCCTGTAGTCCCAGCTACTTGAGAGGCAGAGGCCGGAGACTCGCTCGAGCCCAAGAATTGGAGGTTGCTGTGAGCTGTGATGTCACAGCACTCTATCCAGGGTGACAGCTTGAGGCTCTGTATCAAAAAATAAAATAAAATAAAAGAATCTACATGTATCCCGATGGCTCTCTCTCTGGAGAACTCTAAATACTACATTGGATATCCCCAGGTAGCAAGTGCATTGTTGATTTCCTACTCTTTCTTACCTCTTTTCAAATTGCTATCCAACAAACATTATTACATTTATAATCAGGAAAAATAATCACATTTGCTTAGGAAAAAAAATAGATTCCTACTCCTAGATTCAAATTGGATGCCACCATCAAACCAAACAAACACAACTCCCTGCTGTTCTCATGTTGGGGAGCTCGTGAGGAAGGCCACACAGGCAGCCTCTCTTCCTGAATGACCCGAATGAGCCAGAGCAATTACAGGCATCCTGAGATGTTAAGAGACTCAGGTTCCCTGAGGAAGTACAACTTCAGCTGAGTTGGAAGGGGTGAAAAATAAATGGAGAGAAAAAGTAGTCTTTTACATTCTCACTGGGTGATAACCGGAGGCTAAAGAGAAAAAAAGAAGAGTGTAAATGACAGTGAAGTACTGAGACTGCTGCCCAATTCCGAGCAGCAAAGGCAAGGACAAGTTTCCTGCCAGCTCTCCTAGAACCGGTGGCTTTGACTTGCTTCCAGTACCTGTGGGGAACAGGAAAACTCCCCAGAGCAGGAGTGACACACAAAACAGGCCTTCAAAGGCTACCCTTGAAATCCCCAGGGACCTCTTAACCGCTTACCACATTACAGCGGAGGAAAGCCTGGGCAGACACCTACCAGCGTGAACTCTGGCTTTTGTTGCCACTGGCAGTTTAATTATTTAGCATTTTTGGTGAAAGATACTGAATGACTTAGACTGCAGTGCGACTACATCCAATCTCAGCCCATTAATCACCACACTCAGTGGGCTCATCTCAAGGCAGGTATGTAATTATACGCAGAGCCAAGAAAATTATGCATGTCCCACACAATAAGAGAAAGGAGAAATAAACCGAAGAAAAAGACAGTATGTGCTGAATCTCTTTGTTCCTACATAATCTGCTCTTTGTATTTGTTTACTTGCTGCTGGGGAGTAGTGCGAAGGGGACCAGACTGCTGGGTCCACAGTGTAACAGGAGAGTGACTTTGGTAAAATGGAAAAATGGTTAAGAGTGCCTGCATCCTCTGTTGGTTCTTTGAGAAGATAAACCAATGTTAAAGCACCTTAAAGGGACCTTGACAGATTTCCCCAGATTGCTGTGGGTCAGAGCAGGAGGCAGCACAGTCATTATGAGAACACTGGCTTTGGGTATGAATTTCAACTCCATCCTTCCTAAGTATGTGAACGTGGGAGGGTTATTTAACCCTCTAAGCCTTGGTTTCCTCAACTGTAAGACAGAGATAATAACTACTTCCTAAGTATATTGTGAAAAATTCAATAAAAGAATCCACATGCTTAGCACAGCTCCTGACACACTGAAAATACGTACAAATTATAATAATTATTATTTCTGCCTTAGGCAATGTGCTGCCTATACGGCAACCTGAAGAGCAAAACCTGCCTTCTGGGATCTCTCCATCAGCTGGAGGAACACTTACCTTTCTAGAGACAGAGCCAGCATCTCTCTCATGCCTGACTCCCCGAGCTCCTCTCCGGGGCCCTGCACTTAGCCCAACATGGCTCTTGTGGATTCCGAGAGCCCCAGGATATAAGCAAGATCTCTGTCTCCTTTGATTGTCCCAAAGTGATTCACCAGGGACACACTTTTTTAATGAGTTAACATAAAAGTACCCAGCTGAAACATTTAAAAACAACAAAAAAGAGAAATATTAATGAATGTTATCATTAGGAAGACTTCCCAGCTTCGATCTCTAATTCTTCACTCCTCTACAAAATGTGCGTCCCTCAGAGCAGTGAATGTGCCTGACATTTAAAATGCACTCTAGAATATCTCGAATAACAGACTGGCTATTCTGAGCATCCCCATGATTTTCTGGTGCCTGACATTAGTACTGCTAGACGATGAATACACCGAGCAACCTCTGTCATTAAATGGATGATGGCTCAATGCTTTTCTTCTGAGAAGAACGAGTTATCATTGGCTGTGCAGGCTAAATATATTTATACCATTCACACCTTTCCTCATCTTCTCCTTCAAGTACTCATTTCACCAACTATTAATGAAAGAACAACTCGTGCCATTCAGAGGCTCTCAGCCTAATGAAGGAAGCAGCATGGCGGCAGGGGTAAAGATTGAGCTCCACAATAAGGGTCACTAGGCTGGGTGGCACAGCGGCTCACACCTGTGATCCTAGCACTCTGGGAGGTGAAAGTAGGAGGATCCCTTGAGCTCAGGAGTTTGAGACAAGCCTGAGCAAGACAGAGATCCCATCTCTACTAAAAATAGAAAAAGTGAGCTGTGCATTGTAGCAGGCACCTGTGGTCCCGGCTGCTCAGAAGGCTGCGGCAGCAGGATCACTCAAACACAGAGTCTGCGGTTCTGAGCTAGGCTGATGTCACGGCACTCTAGGCTGAGCAACAGAGTGAAAACTGTTTCCAAACAAAAAAGAATAACTTGTTTTTATTTTAATTCTCCCTCTTGCTGAAAACTTAAGGAAACTTTGGCTTAACCTTTCCAGTTCTCAGTTTCCTTATCTGTAAGATGGTAAAATAGTACCTACCTAGGTAGGGCATAGGGTTGTTGAGGACTGAATGGAATAAGGCACAAAGTGTCCTGCACAAGAGACTTAGTGGTCTTTTTAAACAGCCGTCTGCACTTGCTGCTGCTGCTGTTCTGGTTAGTGGTGGTGGTGGTGGACGTGCAATATCAGAAGTAGGTTTGGGCTCATATCGGGACCCTAGACCCAATTCAGTGGTAGAAAACAGAGAAATGTGCGCTGAAAAAGAAGACACCTGCCTAGAAATTGTCAGACAAGGAAGTGGGAACACCAAAGGATGGAAATAAAAAATGGCAATGTTCATTCCTGAACAAATAGTTCCATGGTCTACAAATTGAAGGATGATGGAACATACGGGTGAAAAAGAAAGGTAAACATTTTTTTGGCAGGAGTTTTGATCTTAGCTGGAAGGAGATGAGATCCATGGAAGGCTCTAAAACAGTCAAGTTCATTTGAATGGCAGTGTGGAAGATGGATGAGGCGCGGTGAAAGGACTGAAGATTAGAGAGGAAGCAGCTACCCAAGCAGGCAGGAAATCTTCAAGCCAAACTAAGGCTAACAACGTGAAGATTAAAGAGAAGACGACGAATGAAAAAGACACCTCACAAGTGGACTTAGAAGAGGATGAGAACCCTTCAGATACAAGAGGTAGTAAGAAGGGACGGCAAGATTTCGTCATCTCAGGCTTGAGCAAGCACATGAATGATGATGTCATTAACTGAGACCAGCTATGGGCAGTTATGTACTTCGGGGAAAAAGGTCAGGAGCTGAGTTTTAGTCATGCTGAATTTTAGAACCAGTAGAATAAGCTGACAGTATTCAAGGAGTACTTGAATACACAGATTCCTGAAGCCCAGGAAAAAGGCCCGCCCAGACAGGGAGATTTAAAAACTCTACCTGAAGTCACAGGTTTGATTACAGCAGCAGAGTTTGATTAAAATGAATGACTAAAATTAATTATAAAATTAAAAATAAAAATAAATCAAGGCCATCCCACATGGCTTATATTAGGAAGCAAACATACATAAGAGATCTCCTAAACTTAGGAGGAAAGGGCAAGTCTTACCTGTCCATGCCTCCTACTATTCCCTGGAGCTTTATGAGTTTGTTTGGGTGACCATATAAGAACCAGGAGGTGTCCTATAATGGCGGAATGAAAGAGGCTAAGGTAAACAGTAACTTCTGTCCAATGAAGAGTGCAAAGAGATATAGATCATCCAGCTACAGCTTTTCCTTATTTTAAAAGCAAAAAAAGCATAAAGCAAATGCTTAAAGTAAAGCAGATGTCTTGCAACCCTTGGGTTACTTCAGCAGTCTCCAATCTTTCTGGCACCAGGGACAGCCATCCAGGGACTAGGATTGGGGGGTGTGGGGGCATTAGAGTCTCATAAGGAGCAGGCAACCTAGATCCCTCGCCTGAGCAGTTTACAGTAGGATCAGCGCTCCTATGAGTATCTAATGCTGCCCCTGATCTGACCGGAGGAGAAGCTCAGGCTGCGACATGAGAGATGAAGACCAGCAGTAAACACAGATGACGCTTCAATTACCCACCCTCACCTGCTCTGTATGTCCCTAGTTCCTGTGGGGTTGGGGACCACAGGGTTACATGACAAAAGGAAGAAACAATTTTTTCTACAAAACCATTTTGTTTTTAAAATAATTGCATTGATTATATTAATAATATGATTTTACCTTGACCACAGCCGACAGGGGAGTTCTTCTCCTAAGATACCTGGCACTTTTGTTGACAGTTTATGCTGGCCATGAAAATGACAGCTTTATCCTACTATTCTTAATGTTTACTGTAATACGTAAGCTTCATTTTATCCTACTCCTTACTAGCAGGTTTAAGCACTTTCAGGTTAGGAACTTCTTCCTCTTATATCTTCCACAGCACCTGGTAAAGTGTACAAACATGTCAAGACTCAATCAATGTTGGTGAAGAGGGAGAAAAAGATTCCTTAGGATCAATATTAAAGTTCATAGTTTGAAACTATGGACCCTAACTGATTTAAACTGTAAGCCTTCACCATTCCAACACCGGCACGCAAAAACAAAAAATTAAAAAGTTATATAGTTCTAATCTTTCTCTAACTGGAATGATCCTACTTCAGCAGGAATGTCACAAAAATTGTAAAAATACTGCATACTCTGAGTAGTCTTCAATCTTCTCAAAGAAATGCAAGTATTGTACTCTTATATATTTTCTATACTTTCAATTTTTTTATTCACAATTACCTGTCAAATTCTTCTCTTCTTACTTTCATGTCCTTGCCTTAGCAAACAAAAATTAAAAGTACAGTAGCTTTAGAAAAATGCACCAAGAGCCACATGTAATACTGACAGAAATAAAACTACTGGGAAGTTACCTTCTGAACCTTGTCAGAGGAAGGACAGAGAATTACCTCATCATTCATGTTAAAAAGACTAGAGTGATGAAACCCCAGATTACTCTTCAATGTGTATACAATTTTAGTAGAATTTCTTGACTATTATAGATTGAAGTCAAACACATAATCCTTCACCATGCTGAACTGATTTTACTGCAAACCAATGTGAAAATTAATTCCTTATTTATAACTTGCTCCAACACCCTAGGTACTGTGAATTCAAACCATCTTGTTTTCTTTCTCAGAGGCTCTAACTAAAGAACTTCCATTTCCTTTTCCAAAACTCTAATAAACTACAAGATTTCCATGTACTCAGTAACTACAAAGAGCTCACAGATCTGTTACTACTTCTTTGGAAATTCTCAACGTGTCAAAAAATTTATCCATAACTAGAGTATTGGCTTCTAAAATACATGCCAATAGCAAGTTAGTCAACCATTTATTTCCAATTCATGGAATCTTTACTAAACAACTATATTAGATGTTATGCTAGGCCCTTTTGAACTGAAACCCCTTATCTGATAAACTTGGGTTTGGGTGTCTTGTATAACTCAAAATTTCTCCAGGTTTTGAGGATACTAAGAAGAGGGAACACTTATGAGCTGTTGGTGAGAATATATAATAAATTGACGTAGCCATTATGGAAAACAGTATGGAGGTTTCTCAAAAAACTAAAAATAGAATTACCATATGATCCAGCAATCTCACTACTGAGTATTTATCCAAATGAAAGAAAGTCAGGATATCAAAGGGCCACCCACCCCATGTTTATTACAGCACTATTCACAATAGTTAAGGTAGGGAATCATCCTCAATGTCCATCAAGATGAACATATAAATAAAGTGTAGTATAAATACAGAACAGAATATTATTCAGTCATAAAAAATGAGATCCTGTCATTCACAAAAGCATGGATAAGTATGTCAGGCACAGAAAGATCAACACTGCATGTTTCTGCTTATATGTAAGAGCTAAAAACATTTTGAACTCATGGGAGTAAAGAGCAGAGGGAGAGGGAGCAGAGGAGACGAGGGAGGAAGGGTGGAGGGACAGTAATTGGTAGGACCACACCTATGGTGCATCTTATAAGGGTACCTGTGAAATTTACTAGGTGTAGAATATAAATGTCTGAACACAATAACTATGCCGTGAAGGCTATGTGAACCAGTTTGATGAAAACATTTCAAATTGTATATAAAACCAGCACATTGAACCCCGTGACTGCATTAATGTACACAGCTATGATTTAATAATAATAAAAAAGAAATGTGGAAGTAAAGAGTAGAATTGTGAGTATAAGGGGCTAGGAAGGATGAGGGAGGCAAGGATTGGCAGAGGCTGGTTAATAGATACAAAATTACAGCTAGAGAGTAGGAGCCAGTTCTGATGTGAGTATCTCTGTAAGGTAAATAGAGTTAACTATAATTTATCATATACAGTAAAACCTCCTTCACTGACCACCACCTTACACTGACGACCTCTGTAACTTGACCTATTTTGCATAGACCAGACATGCCCCACAGCTACATATCAGTACAGTAGACCTAGTTCCTTACTCTGACCACCTCCGCATGTTAATCAGTCTCTTATAGTCCTTTGGGTAGTCAAATTACAAAGGTTCCACTATATTTTCAAAAAGACAGAAGCAAGAACTTAAAATATTCATAGAACAAAGAAATGATAAATGATTAAAGTGATGAATATGCTAATTAACTTTGATCATTGTATACTGCATACATGTATCCAAATATCACTTTGTATCCCATGAATATGTATAGTTATTATGTGTCAACTAAAAATAAAAGGAGAAAAAAAGACTGTATCTAAAAGACTTTTTACAGCTGGGCACCTTGGCTCATGCCTATAATCCTAGCACTCTGAGAGGCCAAGGCAGGTGTATAACCTGAACTCAGGAGTTGGAGACCAGCCTGAGCGAGAGTAAGACCCCATCTCTACTAAAAATAGAAAAAACTAGCCAGACACCTGTAATCCCAGCTACTCGGGAGGCTGACGTAAGAGGATCGCTTAAGCCCAAGAATTTGAGGTTGCTGTGAGCTATGACACCATAGCTCTCCACCCTGGGCAACAGAGTGAGACTCAATCTAACCAAAATAAAAAAAAAAGATAGAGAGGTTTTAGCATGTCTTTTAGCTACTATGTAAGATAAGCCTTTTGTGCTATTTTTACATAAATTACTTTCACATAAAAAGAAAAAGAATTTTTCTAGGTTTAAAGAAGTTATTTGGGTTAAATATCATGTATTACTAACCTTGCCAGGTAAAGGTGGGTCAGTATCCAGGCAGGATTAATAGTTGTTTTTTTTGTTTGTTTTTTGTTTTTGAGACAGTCTCAAGCTGTCACCCTGAGTAGAGTGCCATTTGTTACAGCTCACAAGCAACCTCAAACTCTTGGGCTTAAGCGATTCTCTTGCCTCTGCCTCCCAAGTTGCTGGGACTACAGGTGCCAGCCACAATGCCTGGCTATTTTTTGGTTGTAGTTGTCATTGTTTGACTGGCTGGGGCTGGAGTCGAACTGGCCAGCTCTGGTGTATGTGGCCCTACCTGTTTGAGCTGCAAGCACCGAGCCAGGATTAATAGTTTTGCAGCAACATGTATGAATAGTACTTCCTTGGGTTAGACTCGGTTTTACTGTCAAATGAGTTATAAAATGACTTAGATTTTAGGTAACTGGGAATGGTAAATATATAAGACATGACTGTTATACCAAAGGGCTCATAGCCAAATAGGAGAAAGGTATTTATTTATCTTTCTGTATCAGTTATGTCATTGTCTATTACCTCCAAATGCACCCAGATCTGCAATGTTAGACTGGCATTTTGCAAACCCCACTTTTGCCTTGCCAATTGCTGGCTCCTGGATATGCCTTGGAGATACTAGTGGACTGCAAGACTAGGGACAGAAAAGGAATACTCTCTTTTCTGTCTATGAATGTTCCCATTTGCCTGCTGCCTATCTGTGGTTCTTGTATTACCTAGGCAACACTTCTTCACCTGGGCAATGACAATTCTCTACAGAAGCATTTGAATCCAGTTTGCCAGCTTTCTCACCTTCATTGTGCCCCAAACCTTCACCAGGAGATCTCAATACCAGCTGGTGGGTTGCCCCTCCTTAAAGACCTGGGTTCCAAGCCCACAGGGACCACCTTCTGAAATCAGCTACAGCAGCACTAGTGAAATACTTCCCCTCTTCAGAGGTCTGTTTCAGTTCTCTAGGGCTCCTCCTCTCAGTTTCTCTGTGAAGTTTTAATAACCCAAACTCTCCTCTGCAGTGGCAACATCCTTGATCCTTCAGGGCAGCTCTCCTCTACCTTTTTGGAGAGTGGGGACAGGGATCAGTGAGGGGGTAGGGGCAAAGAGCTGTGTGGCCTAGTTCCTAACAGCTAATGGGACATGGACTGGGGGGTTAGGAACCAAGGCTTCAGGGTTCTCTCACTGCCTTCTCAGTTTCTTAGGTATCATCTTTCTACCTAGTTAACAGTTCTTTGTATTAACATCTCTGTTTTAATACCTGGTGAGGTTTCTGTGCCTAATCAGACTCTTCCTGATACACTATCTATAATATGCTGTAATGAATCTGGGAACACAGATAACAGTGTGGTCAGCGGAAGATACTGAAGAGCTAACAGTTGAGCCAGAAACTTACAAAACAAGGAGTTTGCCCAGGAGATGATACCAACAACGCAGAAAATGCAGAGCCTGCTTGTGAAAGGAATTTTTGCAGTGAAGGGGAGGCAAAGCCTGAGGAAGGACTTTTTGCTGGTGCTAAGAAATGTTTCATATAGACAACAGAGCCTATTGAGAGACTCACGTGCAGTTCCCTGCCCTGGAAAGCACAGCACGGAGGGTGTGGAAGAGAACAAGTGGTCAGAGAATCATAGTACAGAGAGAGGACTTGGAGATCACTTAGAAAGCTTAATCCTAAAACAAAGTCTTTTCTCTGAAGATCTATGTAATACACAGGAAATTCAGATACAACTCACAAAATACTCTATAATTAAATACAACTAGTTCCCAAATTTTGTGCTCTACTCATTGGCAATAAACAATGAAATCTCAGCCTACCCCCACAAGTAATATGACAACATTAATTTCTGAGGCAAAGATTTTCATTAAAAAGTACTTTTACCTAATATTACCTCCCTTCCCCATACGCACACTCTCCCTCTCTCAATGAAACTTCTGACAGTGCAAACATACATGGGGCCAAACTATGTCTTTATTAAAAAACAAAATTCCTAAAGTGATAAATAGTATAATGAGAACTAACTCTTACAGCCCCAAAGAAGTACTGAAATAATGTAGTGACTATTAATTTCTCATTTCCATTTCCTGTAGATTTTTACAGCACTTAAAATTTTAATACTGTTGTCATTTACTCATATCCTTGCACTATCTGATATTTTATCATCTCTCTTAAGCTAGATCATAAAAAGTTACTTTGACAAGGGGAAGTAATATATTTGGCACTTTTTCTATATTCTCCTAGAATCTCTTACAATGAGCAAATGCTCCTAAAATATTTTTTCACTTCCTATGCTAAAAATATTTTCAGCTATCCACTTATAGAACTCTATAATAAATACTACATGGAACTATTTTGTTAGAATAGTTCCCAGTAATTTGAGGGCAAACAGTGTAGTTAATTTACTTCTTTATGCTCTGGAAACAAGCATGATGTCTAAGTACTCTGCTTACCATGTACACGTTTCTATTCATGTTTAACAGATCTCTTAGAGGAAAGAATCTCCAATCATATTATCTTTGTTTGGTTCTTTTGGAAACAATACTTGTACTTGTTAGCCTTTAAGAAATAATATATTCAGTCATCTTTTGATTAAATGTAGTGTTCTTTCCTGAAAAATAAAACCCTGTGCAATGTTTATAGCGAACATGCAACACATGTTTGCTTATTTGAGCTGACTAAGGTAGAGAATCTGGGGTCTTTAAAATATTTGTAATCTTCATTAACTTAGGGTCTGGACAATCCGAGTTAGTAAAGATAAACTGGATTTGACAAAAATGGTTAAATTCTTTGGAACTCCATTTCAGATTAAATAAATTACTTAAAAAACAGATGAGGAAAGCTTAGGACACCTTGGCATACTTCCACAGATTATTTCATGATCAAAGACATCTGGCTTTTTTGATTATTTATGGAATTCCACCCTAAGGCCCACTTGATATTTTCAAAATACGTTTTGCAACATTTGGACATTCTCCAGGTGGCTCACTTAATTCACATTTCCCCAAACACTCATATTATTGAGAATTTTTATCATTATTTCTTTATGGTTAAAAGTGAGTCCTAAATTCCATAAACATTGTGTTCAGAGTTTTATAAAACAAGATTTAAAAAAAAAATCATTTTTCATTTACAATTGAAATTCAGCTTAGAATCACTCAATTTGTCATAAATCTTATTTTCTGAATAATATACGACAGAAGTAAACATTGCACAGGGTTTTATTTTTCAGGAAAGAACACTACATTTAATCAAAAGATGACTGAATATATTATTTCTTAAAGGCTAACAAGTACAAGTATTATTTCCAAAAGAACCAAACAAAGATAATATGATTGGAGATTCTTTCCTCTAAGAGATCTGTTAAACATGAATAGAAAGGTGTACATGGTAAGTAGAGTAGTTAGACAAGTTCAATTTCATGCAATGTGAAGCCAAAATGGGAAAAAGGGAGAAAAAAGTCAATGGGATGGCGAAAGAACATCTGAATCCCTAATGACATTCAAAAAGTAAGGTTGATGTCTACCAGTAATCAGGCATTTGAAACCATAAAACAATACACTTTTCTGCAAAAGTTACCTTTGGAAGAAAGCCTTCCACCCCCTGCAATTTACTATTGCATAGTAAATAAACCATAGTATATTACAGATTACATTCAAATACCACCTATAATGTATTTGCGTGTAAGTATAGTAAATTATGTAAAAAAGAAAAATGCTATAAAAGTTAGCTAAATATCATACTAGTAAAAAACGCAATGTACTTGACAAAAATAGAATAGTATTTACATCTAGAACTATGGGGAAGACAAATCATTTGAAAGGAAACCCAATTAGAACATTTTTCATTTTATGCTTCTTATACTATAAAAATATTTTAAATATTTATAAAAACTAACATGTCTTTTAAAGATGTATTATTTATAAGATAGAAAATTATGATTTGGCTCTGCTGAGAGCATAAGAGTGAAAGCATGTATTTAGAAGGGCTTGCACTAATAAATCACTCATAAGCATTTCAAAATGAGTTGTTGCACTTTATATTATAACATTATGTTTTAAACCATGGTGTGTTACCTTCAAATAGCACCTATAATTTAATTCTGTGGGCATGCCAGTTATTTATCTACAGTATCATGGCAACATTCTAGGCTGAACGGTAACACTGGGAAGCCTTGAATAATAGAGTACTTACAAGTTCCTTCATAATACTCTTAATTTTCTATAAAATGTTATTAATTTTAATACATTTGGGAATTATATTACGATCAATATATTAATGTGTAAAATGTAGCTATGGAAGGTAAAAGCAGTCACAGAAAGGGAATAACAATAAGCACTGATCATTTTGTGGTTAATATTTATTAAAAGTATAAGCCCAAGGGAGTAAAATTCTACTGTATTGATTGAACACATCTGTATAGGTATTATAGTAATTCTAAATCATGATAAGAAGTATAGGAAACTATTTTCTACTAAATGATATATTGATATAGTCTGAAGAAACACAAGTTTACTAATTTTCCTTAAAATGTTAGTACTAGGTATATAAATTTGATTTTATCTGTCATATTTTTAAAGAGATGCTTGGTTAGTTTATTACTTTCTTTTTAAATTTCAGAATATTATGGGGGTACATACATTTTGGCTACACGGTTTGCTTTGTATATTGTAAGTCAAAGTTGTAAGGGTGCACGTCACCCAGAAAGTGAGCAATGTGCTTATCAGGCGTGGATTTACTCCACCATCCTCCCCCCTCCAACTTGAACTCCTTTGGGTTTTGCTTCCGTACATGCACATAAATGTTGATAACTAGTTCCAATTTGCTTGACTAGCTTAGCTCTAAATCTAGGCTTTCTTTAAAAACAGACACAAAAAAGTGTACTTCATCTCACTACATTCTGCCACTAATATATCCAAGACCATCAGGGCTTTCGCATTTTCTTACGTGCAATACAAACAGTCTACAATTCCCCATTTAAATACTCTTTTCTATTATTACACTCTCCTACTTTGAGCCCTAAGAACAA
This sequence comes from Arctocebus calabarensis, assembly GCA_963573935.1. Taxonomy (NCBI): domain Eukaryota; kingdom Metazoa; phylum Chordata; class Mammalia; order Primates; family Lorisidae; genus Arctocebus; species Arctocebus calabarensis. The sequence goes on along the minus strand of CAUYON010011967.1, from coordinate 23,130 downwards.
AGTATGAGAAGTAATGGTCTTATTATTTTGGGAGACACTTTCCTAAAGTTACAGCTACAAGCAGAAGTCTTTAAGACATGGTAATTTAGGGATAATAAATCCAACTAGGCAGGATCACTGTGAATTATCAGAGGAAGGCGATTTAAGAGTTTGTCAGGTTTAAGAGAGAAAAATGCTATAACATAGCTCCAACCTTCCTCCCCAAAGATGAGAGCTGAGAAAGGGGTATAGAGACCTTGTTCTGTAAGAAATGGTAGAAGAAACTAGAAATCCTAAGACTAAAGAAGAGAAAGGACTTTAAGAGATGACAGATGGTCAAACAGCATACCAATACCCCCTTGCATGTGTATTGAAGCCAACTTAGAAGAAAGCAGAGGAAGAGGGAATACTCAAAGAAAAGAAGTAGGAAGGAGCTCATGTACTCACACTATACCCTTCTGCTGAATCTGGGTCTGTGTTTCAAAACATATATTATTACTGCCATTCTGATATGTTATAAAGAATCATCTAATATGAAAACAGGCAGGAATAATAAGGTGAAACAAAGCTATTTCTAAAAATTACACAAGTGAATTCCTATACATCCATTTAAAAACCCGATCTACACAGATATAAACTGAAGAAGACTTTGCTTACTTGCATTTTATGCAGATAAGAACCTAGAAATGTTACCTGACTAAAAGTTCAATCCTAGTCAACTATGTTATATAAAAGTGTATTCTCCAGACAAAAAATAAAACAAAACTCAGGTAATCATTGGGCAACTATCAGAAATACAACATCTAGGACCACAGCCATTAAAAGTCCTGCTGTGGCTTGACACCCATAGCTCAGTGAGTAGGGCGCCAGCCACATACACCAAAGCTGGCAGGTTCGAGCCCAGCCCGGGCCTGCCAAACAACAATGACAATTGCAATTAAAAAATAGCCAGGCATTCTGGCAGGTGCCTGTAGTCCCAGTTACTCCAGAGGCTGAGGCAAAAGAATTGCTTGGGCCCAAGAGTTTGAGGTTGCTGTGAGCTATGATGCCATGGGACTCTACTGAGAGTGATGTAGTGAAACTCTGTCTCAAAACAAAACAATCATGTTGTGCCCTCATTATAAATTATATTACCTGTGAAGTGTACTTTTAAATTTTGTCCATAACATATTCCAGGGCACTGACAAACCATAGGAAGCCAAGAGTTGATTGAGGACAGAAGAGTCATAGAGACCTCACTCTATAAGAAATGGAAGAAGAAAATGGACATTTTAAGACTAAAAAGGAGAAAGTACTTTAAGAGGTGACAGAGAGATGTGGCTTTTATTAAGCTAATCAACTTCTCTGTGACTGAATTTGTAAAACACAAATTATAAAAATACCTACTTCATATGGCTGTTGTGAAGATTAAATAAATTAGAATAAACAGTAGAAAATGCACATAATTGATCTTGGCATCATTAATAACATCATCTTCATTGTTTTCTATAATGAAAACCTCCAGAGGGCTGACTTAGGAGCAATGGATAGAAGTTAAAGAAAAACAGCTGAACATTAGTTATAAATCCAGCTTTCTAATTTCAGAGATTCCTCACCTTCAATTCTAATCTCATACATCCACAGTGATTCTGATAGGTCAGTTTTTAAATTCCTCTGCTTCCTTGATTATTTAAATTAGTTTCTATCAGAGAAACTAAAGATAGAGCCATCTTTTAAACATTATTTTTATTTTAAAAAGAATCCATACTCTAACTTACCCATTAGATATATCTATTATCAGACTTTCTTAAAGGTAGGATTTCCAAATAAAATATAACATGCCCAGCTAACTAGGAATTTCAGATAAACAACAAATAAGTTTTGAGTATGTCACAAATAGTACATGAGACATGCTTATACTAAAAAGTTAATTGCTGTTTACCTGAAATTAAAATTTAACTGGGTATTGTATATTTTTATTCTCTAATTCTAGCAACTCTACTTAAAGGGGTAAATGTTAACAAAACTCAAAGTAACCTCCCAAAATATTTTTACATAAACAAATTCCTTGAGCTTCCTTTTTCATTTAGGATGTTTTCTTGTATCGGCAGAGAAATATTACATATCTACCACTTTTTGTTTAAACAACATTTCAGAAATTTTTCTTCTCTGACACATCATTTAGTCATGTCTCAGATTTCCTGTGCCAGCTCAAGTTGCTCAAGAAGACGTTACGATCAGCTATGTACTTGTGGCCTTAAGTAGGAACACCACTTCCCATTTGGCTAAAGGAAGACAGACCTTATGGTACACTCTGTTAGGCACAAATAACACAGTTCCTCTGTCCAGTGAATATTTACACAACTGGCATATCCAAATATGTGAGCTGCCCATTGTGAAACAACACGGCTTACATCATTTTCCTCAGGCTCTACAAAGATGGCCGCCCCCTGTACACTGTGAAAGAGCAAGGGGATGGAGACAGTAAGATACACCGGTGGTTCAATAATACTAACTATGCCACTAAGAACTTGTGTTGTGCCATGTGAGGAATGAGAACAGATAAGTAACTACTCAACAATATAAAAGAAATTCTCAGAAAACATGTACTGCTGGGGTCCATTCTCTGTAGAAGGTTTGTCAAGGAGCCCACAGGCCACTCATGAGAGGTAGACAGAGAGATGTGACAAGGAGATTTGAGGAGACAAGAAGGTTAAAGCCATTTAACAAAAATGCTGAGACAAGAGGGGGGTTGTGGTGCAAAAAGCCCAAAAAGAAGAACCAAAACAGGAAGAAGGAACCCCAAGTCAGAGAGGAAGGCGAGTTCTGTGGGCCATTCAAGGAAGTAGTGAGGTTTGGAGGAGACGCACAGAGTGTGGGCAGGCTGCATTACACGACTCAGTGTCTGCATGACAGCTACTTCTTAGGGCTCTGTGACAATATTTCACATGGAAACAAGGCAGTCCACGTGAAGACATTCTAGATGTTACCACATATTTAGGAGATGCTGGGTATGACTGTCATGAATCTGGGTGGCTGGTATGCAGGGCTCAGAGTGAGCCACAGTCTGCGAGGGCAGTTCCAGCACGGAAAGTACAGGAGGCATTCATTCAGTGCCACAGAACTGACCAGGTGGACAGATCAAGAACAAGGAAGAACTACCCTCCAGTGGGAGCCCTCTGAAAAGCCCCCTGGAGGAAAGTCATTATGTCCTGAAGGTTTTCATTGGTTATTTTTAGCACTTTCAATTTATGTATTTTATAAGCACCTTTTAAAGTTTTATAGATAGCAAGAGAAAGAAACGAATCTTTGAGTTCGAATGAAAGACACACTATTCCACAGATAGCTGATGTTCAATAAATGTTGCTTGCATCAAATACTTAACTCACAGCCTTTCTCCTTCTTTTTCTTCCTCTCTTTTTGCTTTTGGCCTTTCTCTTTGAAGGACCAAAAGGAAAGATGGTAACTGAAATTGCTCTGCCTCTTACCAGCTACGTGAAAAATTGGGCAACTTCCTGATGCTCTCCAGGCCTCAGAATACTTCTGTAACAAACTTGTTACATGTTACAAACATGTTGTCAAAAGGACAATAGTCCTTGGGGATTATATGCGCTCATACATGCAGAGCTCCTAACACAGGTCCTGGCATGGAGTAAGCATGCAATAAACAATAGGAAGGGTTGTAATAAAGCCAATAGTAGTAATGCAAACATGAAAACCTTCCTTTGAAAACTTACATTATGACTGGGAGAAAGGAAATCTACACTAATGGGACCACGCCATTTGAGTGAGAACTCAATATCTAATATTTTATCCTGAAATTCTTATCCCTCAGTAATGTCAGTAGAGGAAAAAACAGCTACCACCAGTCATACCCATCTGTGACTCTGAACCTTCAAGAACAAGTAGCAAGTTGTCGATTTCACAGGCATGCCAGGAGAAAAGGAAAAATGGCTAGAAACAAGAGTGGGACTGTCTGTGGTACATAAGTCTACCTTTTTTTCCTCTACAAAGAGATAATAGGACTGGAAACCCCGAGGCAGATCAAGATCACCCAGAGAATCAAAAATCCCCTCTGTTGTTGGTTACAAAATTCTTTTTTTTTTTTTTTTTTTGGTTACAAAATTCTTTTTTCTTCCTGTGAGAAACTGGAAAAACACACAGAAAGTGTATTGCTAAATTAAACCCTGGACTAATGGAGATGAAGTGGCATTTATGGATTATAGAAACTTCATTCTCCTTCTCAGATTAAACTACATTTACTATACTAAAGCTTATAGTTTACCAAATCAAAAAAGTGAAGGGAGAGGAAAATACCAACCCCCATAGCACTTGCTGACATATTTCATATCAGAAGTGACTAGCTAATATTGGTAATGTTTTTCATGCTTCTGAAAAACATGTAATTTTGTAAACATGATAAAATCCTACCCATATGATTAAGTTAGAAAGAAATTTTGAATTAAGAAAATAATCATTTATTGTAGAATATATTTAAATAAAAACCACTTTATTACTTTTCATTTATTATGGAAATGGTCAATTTAAATTCCACTGGGTCTGATTTGTGAACAGATTAAGCACACTTGAAATTAATACTAATTATAATTAGCATTAATTATACCTTAAAATAAATGTTCCAATTTTTGTAATTTTTTTTCATTGGGTTCATAACACTGACATTATTAGTAATCCTTTGCTCCATCATTGGCACTAAGGTAAAGTAAATTTCAATGCAGCTTAGGCAGAATGATTACAAATGGTGAATCATATTCTTGTATTAATATGATCTTAACATAGTTGAAAATAATTTCATTTGATATGTAAATACCACCACAATTGCCTTAGGCTCTCACATCTATCATCTTCATTTGTTTTACATATAAATACATAGAGATTAGGAAATTTCTTCCTGGTTGTTCTGTGAGTTGGTTATAGATATAAGATCGGAATATGAAATCCAAAATTACTAGTATAGTGCATGAACCAGATACTCTAACAAATGAATTAATGTTTCCTAGAAGTTTACTTTTATCACTAGGTTTAACCCCTTGAACTCCAGAAGTCAAATTTATGACAACATCGCTGATTCCTTTTAGAAGCAAATGAGTAGAGAAAAGTAAAGGGAATGGGGCCCAAGCATCCAAAAAAATACACTTCACTTCCCAGAAAGAAAAGGCCTTAAACCCTCGTGTAGAACATACATATCCTTACCTAAACCTTAAAAGACATGGTTATCTGTGGAACAGAATGGGTAAAATGAAAAGTAGAATTGATGGTAGAGATATAAAAAAGGTACAAATAACAAGATTCTATAACATAATACAGAACCTTGTTATATGATCATAGCAACGACCCTTAGTCAATACAACAAATTAGAATACTATTTGGCGAATATTCACTTCCCATTCCCAACATTCGTGTAAGAAGTATGTGTCCCTGTTTCACTAATGTTAGGACAGGCTTAGTAACTGACGTGTTTTGACCAATGGAATAGAATCACATGTGATTGAGATTCCTACCCCAAATGTGCTCACACAATTGGGCTAGCTCTTATACCTCTGCCATCACCATAAGGAAAGCTTTTCTTGTTTGCTGTCCCTCAAGATTAGGCCCCAGAATAAACATCTGAAAAACAGATCTGGGACTAATCCACAGTGAGGACTCTAACTGAGACAGGCCAGCAACATGAAGCACAGCCAGGCAGTCATGCCTGCCCTAGAACAAGCTCACAATTTATACCCTGGAGAATAGGAATGAATGAAAATTATTCTAAGGTACTGAGTTGTGAGACTGATTGTTATACAGCACTAGCTAACTGATGCAATCATAAAGGAAACGTAAAGAGATATGTATATGGAAGGCAGTCCAAAGCCACTATTTAACAATGTGATACGTAGCTCTTACGAGTTGTGTGTCCAGAAAAAGAAAATGAGCATTTTCTTTAAATAAAGTCTGCTTAGCTTTGCTGAATGGTTGTACCAGATCCTGAGTTAATACACTTTCATCTGAGGGTTCACACTGCTGACTAGCATTAAGAAATAGTCACATGATGCTGTGGGCTGAGAAAATGTTTACTTCAGTTCCCACAAATAAACCAATGGAAATTTCAAGACTTGCATAATGCAAACGAAAGAAAATCCTTGTTTTCTTAGAAAATCCCCCTTCATGTTTGCTCAGAGTGAAGTAACAGCCATTCAGAATGATTTAATGCCAAATCATGAGGACATTACTTGTCACCATTATTATGCTACCATGTACTCAACTGGTATGCTAGGCTTTGCGCTGGGTATTTTACCATGATCACTTCTAATAAATCACGCAACCACCCTCAGAGGTGAGTATGACCACCATCTGCACTGTAGACAAAGAGAAAACCCAAATGTAAACGTTACTTGGCCAAACTGTATTCCTTGGAAGTGGTTAAACATTCTGACTTCAGACCAACACTTACTCACATCCTAGTCTACAAGAAAGCAGTTCTAGGCTATTCATGTTAACATCAGAAACTGCTGGTGGATCCTACCATAAAGCTATCTTCTCATCTTTTCTCCTCAAAATGAAGAAGAGATTTGACATGGTAACCTTTGGAGAAAAACTTCAGTGCCTCTCCTCAGATCCAAAATGCTCATGTGAATCAAATACCCTGGATGCTCAGAGAGTAATTTCAAATACCCTGCAGGAATAAGTAAACAAGATTAGAGATTTAAAACCCATATCTGATCAAAAATTGATGTGGTTGTGTCAAAAAGACACAAAGGTCAAAATGACCTACAGCAGGGCAATTTGAGCAAAAAGAATAATGAGTACAATTGTAAAGACATCTCAGAAATAAAAATTCATGAGTTCATAATGATACTTACAGGAGCATTTTAATTATTCCTTACTGGAGGCTGCTAGGACACAAATTTATTACTCCATAAACTTATAAATAAGGAGAAAGTATCAAGCATTTATCTTGCCTTTTCTATACAAACTGTTTTTCAAGCATATCAAAGAGTAGATAAATAGAATTTCTTCTAGCTTATAGAAGAATTCTAGCCAATAAATGTTGAAAAAAATGACAGAATCACAATTAGAAAATTGTGATTTCCTAATCCTAAGAAAAATAATGGATCTGGACAGTGATTATTAATGGGTGCTAACTAACCTGAAAATGAGAACAGCTGACAACATTTGAACCTCCGAAGTGAGGAAGTATCCATGAAAGAGGGGTAGCCAGACATCATGTCCTCCTTGAAAGGAAGTAAAAGAACACAGCTTTGGCCAGGCATGGTAGCTCACATCTGTAATCCCTGTACTCTGAGAGGCCAAAACAGGAGGATTCCTTAAGCTTAGGCGTTTGAGAGCAGCCTAAGCAAGAGCGAGTCCCCCATCTCTACTAAAAATAGAAAACTTAGCCAGGCATTACAGTGGGCACCTGGAGTCCCAGCTATTTGGGAAGCTGAACCAAGAGCCCAGGAGTCTGAGGTTGCTATGAGCCATGATGCCATTATATTCAACCCTAGGGTGTGAAAATGAGAGTTTGTCTCAAAAAAAAACAAAAAACAAAAAACACAGCACCACCTATGAGATACTTTTGCCAAAAGAAGAAGTAAACAAACAAACAAGCTTGAATATAATCAAATCACTAGATAATATGCAATTTATAAGAAATACAGGATAGAGCTCAGCACCTTTAGCTCAATGGTTAGAACGCCAGCCCTGTGTACACAGGGATACTACCTTAAAAGAAATACGGGATACAAAACCAAGTTAAAGGATACATCATAAGAAAGCAACTAGCCAAATCCACAATATGGCCCATTAGAACCTACAGATGAGCTCATTTCATCAACAAGTCATAGTATTGGTAGAGGGAAAGATATCAGAGGAACAGGGAAGGGAAGGACAATTGTAGAAGACTTCAGAGACCAAACAACCAATGTAAAGTGTGCACTATGTTTAGCTCGTGAATTGCGGGAGTGGGGGGGACCAACTGTAAAAACACATCCTCAAAATTTTAATATGGACTGGTTGTTTCTATGATATAAATTCTAGAAATGACTATTCATTATGCTAGATGTGATGAAAGCATGACAATTCAGTTAAAAAAAATCTTCAGAAGTGCATACTTAAATATTTTGAAGTAAAGTGATATATTATCTAGGATTTGCCTAAGAGTGCTCCAGAAAAAGAAAAAAGGATAAGACATGGATGGTGCTGGCACTAAGAATGGCAAAATGTGAATAATTCTTGAAGTTCAGAAAATCCATGGATATACGAGGGGCATCCAGAAAGTATCCAGCCACGTAATATTAAAAAATAGAGATGTGCACAGCTGGATACTTTCTAGACAGCCTTGTACACTACACTGCTATTGTATACAATAGGTGTTTTAAAAATTTCCACAATAAAATAAGGCAGAAGGGAAATCCTGGAAAACTAACCCAACCTAGGTAATGCTGTTTAACATACCCTAACCCTAACCTTAACCCTAATGCTGTTTAAAAAAATAAAGAAAGGAAACCTTCAGAATTCTCGCCTCTATGTTTTATGGTGCAGACAGGAAAGCTCACCACCACATCAGGGCTATGGTAAGGTCTTTCTTTCTTTTTCTTTCATTTCTTTCCTTTCCTTCCTTTCCTTCCCTCTCTTCCTGTTCTATCTCTTTCTTTCTCTCTCTCTTTCCTTCCTTCCTTTCAATTTCATTGAAATTGCACTGTCCTTCTTCCATTCCCTTCCTTTCCTTCATTTCTTTCCTTCACTTCTTTCTTTTTTTTTTTTTCTTGTGAATTCCTGCTTCGTTGTCAGGGCTAGAGTGCAGAGGCATCATGATAGCTCACTGCAACCTCCAACTCCTGGGCTCAAGTGATCCTCCTGCCTCACCCTCCTGAGTAGCTGGGACTACAGGCACACAGCACCACACCCAGCTGATATTTGTATTTTTTGTAGAGATGGGATCTTGTGTTATGTTGCTGAGGTTAGTCTCAAACTTCTGGTCTCAAAAGATCCTCTCACTTTGGCCTTCCAAAGTGCTAGGATTACAGGCACAAACCACACGTCTAGCCATCATTTTTAAATTTCTAAGATTCCAATTTAGATGATATCCATCTCCAGGTACCTGTCTCTCTTTTCAACACCTGTATCTCTAGTTCCTGATAAATTCAGTCAGGACAGACTTACATGCAACACACCTACACTTGTGAACAGAAAACAGGCTTTGAGACTATTCAAGGCTAGTCCTAGAGGTACTCTCATTGCCTGTGTATCACCAAGAGAGACGGAATTATGCATATCAAGGGTTACAGCTTCCCACAGACTCAGCCCTGGACCTCAGTGCAGAAACAGCACGTACAGTGGAATCTGAAATGAATGCAAGACATCTAGCAGATCTATAGCCATGAAAAGAGCAGAAGAGATTCACAAGGACATTTTCAGATTTTTCTTCACCCAGAGAAGGTGGCTCTACCCAGTGAAGTCCCCTGTTAATAATATGTGTGCTCCTAAAATTGGAAATGAATGGCAGTTCATAACTTACACCCAGAATCATTCCTGTCCCTTCTAAATGCGTCAAGAATGGAAAATCATCAAACACAGAAAGCCTCTTTCATAAGCTTGCTATCTGAGTATCAGAAAACAACCTAATTAGCCTTCCCGTTATTCCATTTGATCACACTAGCACCTCTTCCTGTACTACAGGTGAAGCTGGATCTCACCAGACAACCAAATACCCACATCAACTGAGGCTTGCAGTCCTGCTCCCAATATCCCACACCTTTACAATGCTGGTTGTGTAATAATTATGTTTAATAAGTGAAGCTGAAAGGGACTGTCAGGAACTGTTCCTTACCTGACTACTCTACTGCAGACATCCACATCCTGCCTCGTCACCCCCCACATTGCATGCCTGCCACACTGTCTGTCATTTTCCAGGAAATAAAGGAACACTTACCAAGTTCCCACTGTGTGCTATTTCAGGAATTTACAATTTAATCACCCCATAACAATGCTGTGAGGCATTTTTACCAACATTTCCTAATAAATGAAGATGTTAGGATTCCATTCTACGTCCACAAAACAGGTCCCTGCAGAGCTGACGAGCACACACTTTCCATGTCAAATGTTAGAGAGTGTGCCTAACGAAGTGACAAGCTCTCTGTGCCCAAATGGAAAGAACCTGCCCTCGGGCTTGTCCTTGGACCCACATGGGGACTTTGGCCCTAAAGCATCAAATCTCTTCAAAGTAACACCTAAAAGAACTCAAGTGAAAAACAGTTTCTCCAAACGCTATTACAGTGTGAGACAGCTATGGCTGACCCTGCCTTGCAGGGACTGTGATTTGCATTGAACTTCTCTTCCTTCTCTTTTTAACATGCCTGTCAGGCAGCAGTGGATCAGAAAGCCATAATCACCACTCCAGTTTTGAAATTGCACTGTCCTCCTTCCCAAAGAAGATGGACTGAAGAGCACAGACAGCACACTCGGGCACTAGTAAATTACAGCCACACACACCTCAGGGTGTCAGAGAGGTTTTGCTCTCTCCGTGGGTATCTGGGGGGCAGTGGGAACAGAGTACTGAAATCTCTACCCACCTCGTCACTGAAAGTGTCATGAGGAAGCAAACTTCACTTTATCAACAGCAGATTTACCTTTCTTGTCTCTCACATATAGACATCATTATGGAAGATCTGGGGTCCTGTGGAGATAATTATATCAGAAAGCAGAAAAGAAAAGTACCCAAACATGGGTAAAGTGTGTCGCTGAATTCTTAAATAAGCAGATAGTCACAATGCAGTTTAAAAGGATACAAGTGGGCACAATATTATCTAGAAATTGCTTCACAATCACCTGATCACAAATAAACATTAAGGAGCTGCTATGAATCACATGTGCTCTCTCTCAAGGCCCCCTCTGCCTCCATTCCCCATAAATCTCTGTTCCTGTTAACACTCTCATTAATTCACTCTGAGCAATTAACTGTTTTAAAGTACCATTTAAGATGGTCTACAAATCATTACTCATACACTCTTCATGAACATAATCTGCTATCTCGCATACCTAACATTACAGATTAAATTTAAAGTCATCACACATTTAAAGGGGAAGAAACAATTATGTTAAAATCACTGCACTGGAGTCCAGAGATTACACCCCACCGGTTCCTTCATGTGGACCAACAATTCTAAGAAGCAAGTTTATTTTTCTTGCTTTAAAACATTCCTAAAGTAGAGCTAGTAGTCAGCAAAGATATTGTTTCTTTTAAATGAGAAATGCTGTATAAGCAAAACTACCTTTCTGTAAGGAAACTCTTATTACTGCAATATATCATCTCAAAAACTAGTGCAAAAAAATGCAGTGATTTTGATTCTAATTTTTAAGGAATACAATCTCCTATACTTGTCTAATATAAAGTTAGCTTTATAAAGTTTGCCTTTAAAAAACTATTAGAATTTTGAGATAAAAGATTGACCCACCATGAATGTAGGTCCTTATAAAAAATTAATGGTTCTCTGAAACATAAGAAAAAAACAGAAAAACCCAAGGCTGTCTAAAATGGTTATTTTTTGAAATTTAAAAAGAGAAAATCTAGTTCTTATTTTAGAAAAACATATTGAGCCTGGATATTGTAAGATCATTTGACTTAACTATAGTAAGTATTAATAGAAAAATGTATGGAAATAACAGCACTGATGGACAGATATTTCCATTAAAATATGTATTATCAGGTTCTTTCAAAAGCACATCATATTTTTCTCTCAAAAATAAATTTATCACTCATTTAATCTTGCTAAAATAAAATAATTCTTACTTTAGTAATATTGGTCTGTCACAGATTAATAGTCATCACAAGAAAAATAAAATTGCAGTGATATCAGGCCAGGGTTCAGGAATAAGCTTCAGTGAATCTTCTTTAGAGAGACAGTGACAAACTGTACAGATGAACGGGGACTTTGAGAAATAGGGCTGCATTTCAGCAAGCCCATTCCTTTCCAGCTGATAATTTTATCAAATGGAGATAGTCTTAAGTCAAAGCATCTTCCAAAGATTTTGAATTTATACCCAAGGAATCTCTAGTTGTTATTAATACTATAAATTGGAAAAGGACACTTAAATTACACCTGCTTGGTTGCATTTAACTTGAAAGGCAAAAATACAACAACTGCCTTTTAAAATAGGATATATGTCTGGGAATAAACACTTTTATCATGATAAAAAATGACAGAACCCAACAAAGAAAATTCTGAAACTGAAAACTGACCAAAGATTAACAAATATTTCAATTACTGTAACAGGGACTTTTAGTGTGAACTTTTGTAGAGCAAAGAATAAGTTTGTATTAGATGGGTATAGGAAATTTTGCTCCTTAACTTGAAAAACTCCTTCTACTTTAGTTACCATTGATTAATCTTCCGACGGCATAGGGTGACATTAGCCTTCTTCATGTTATACAGGATATGAACAAGATGAACTCAAAGAAAGGCAATGCGACTGAGTTGAGAAGGTAATGTTCAATCACCGAAGAGCAGACAAAGGAAAATAAAAGGCTTAAGAGAGATGAAGGTGGGAGTGTAAAGGACTTCAATTGCTATAAGAAAAATTTCATTTCGATTTACTTTAAAACCAAAGGAGAAATAGTGAACAGGACACAAAGTTCTTGAAGTTATTTGGCTCCACACATCTTACAGACAGAGAATTCAACAAATATTTTACACTGTAAGAAGTCTTCTTGCTCCTAATTGTTGGAGTAATAACTCCATCAACAAATGGTTTCGATTTTTTTCTAATCTGTGAATTTAGGTGTGCCCAGTAGTGAAAAATATGAGTCTAATGAGTCTCTTTGAGGCAAGTGCTTCAATTATATAAAGTTGTGTATGAGAGAGACAGGAACAGAGAAAGGAATATGGTTAGGAGATACCTTAACTCATTGTAACACATATTAATTTTATTTTGTTCTTTTAACTATGCAGTTCTAGAAGTCAGGATCAAGTTTCTCTAATCTCTTTGTCACAGCACAAAAGTATTGCCTTATTTGCAGCTAGTACTCCATAAATGTTTACTCAGCCAAAAAGAATTATAATGCCTTTGAATTCCACCCAGTAGCCAGGACAATGTTAAATATAAATGATGTACTACAGAAGGAGTGAAATTTGGTCTCCTGTCCCCACCCAAAGACTAAAACATAGCTGATTTGATTAGGAAAGGTCTCAGTGAGTAGATAAGGATGGTCACAGGCTGAGCTAGCATAGAGAAGAGCAATTGGAAATTCCCACAGTGAATGACAGGACACAGCATTGGGGAACAGAGAACAGAAGGTGGTGGAGAGGTAGGTGGTTTGTGGGAAGGAGGCTGAGCAGTAGGGGTTGGGAGCAGAATTTCAGTTCAGGGCCCTAATCCAGAATACATGGAATCCATACCAGAAGAAGAATATTGAGACACAGGAATGGAACACAGGACTCGGTGACCAGCAATAAAACAAGCTCTCAATCTACAGGAAAAAGAGAAGAAACTGAATCAACAGAACCCAAGTTCCCACTCAGAAGAAGAGGACTTGCACTAAGCCTCAAGCCAAATCAAATCTTAAACCCTTTTGGCTAAGAAAAAAGACTGGTTCCAGATTCCAGGGAAGGTCTGAACATGCTGAAAAGTATAAAAAGCAGTAGGAGAAGGATGAGGAGGATTCAGGTTGTTCCTTGGGCCTCTGATATGGGCCTTCAGTAGAATAAAATATGTTTAGTCCAATATTCTTGTGACAACATGCTTAATCATGTATGCTTTTGCTACACAGTATATGAACAGGCTTTTTAAAAAGTCATTCCTGGAACTATGAGAACAGTACATTAATGAATTTCCTGTCATTAGGCAGAGATGAAGGAGGTAATGCTGAATGCCAGAATGTCAGAGTAACTACCAATCTTAACAGACTTTAGGCACTAGCAGTTTGTCCATGGAAAGCTAAATTCCTTGTTGGAATTCAAGAAATTCAGCTATGTATTTCAACACTGAAAATCTGTTATAAGGGCTTTACAATGGTGTACATGAATGGTGTTTATCAGGGAATACCTTCCTCCTCTTCTGCCCTGTGTCTCAAATGTTTCCATGCAGCACAATTATTAGAAATAGTATAAATGAAAAGTCCTAAGCACTAAAAAAACACAGATAATATAATTACCCTCTGCTCATATTCTCTATTAAAAAACTACTCACTGCTAAAGGAAATCATATAGATTTTTATAATTGTATATACTTTATAATTAAATTTATATATAAAATTTCCTTTAGCAGTGAGTAGTTTATGTAGTTTATTGTGTCCAATATACACAAATGATCAACACAATTTATCATTATCTATTTTTTTACTTGTTTGTTTCAATGCCTGTCCAAAGTACTTCACTGTCCATCCCATAGTTCAGAAAAAGTAACAGTGCTCGTGACCACGTAGTAACTGTCACATGTGATAGCCATTTATTAAAGTGGTAAATTGACTGACAATTCATGAATAAACATTGTTTTCTTTTAGGTTCATAGACCTTCTACACACATCATTCAGAAAAACTTGCCTTTGAGCCCGCAAGGTATGAAGTTGGCCCAGAAACCCCATAATACATGCTTGTAAGGAATAAAAAAATAATAGATACAATTAGCTAGCTAGGTACACAGTAGATAAGACTACTCCCTCCCTCATATTTATAAACACATTTCGTGGCACTTGAACCTACTGTAATACATTACTAATGACATACCTGTAGGTAGGCTATAATGAATTTAAAAGATTAAAGTAACAAACAGGTTGTGTTTTTAAGGATTTATTGCACACATGAAACACTGATAAATATTTGCAAAACAAGGACCCATAAATCATATTTTATACTAAATGTTCTAGGTTATTATAATTTTACAATCATCTTTATTTTTAGACTCTGTGAAATATTTTAACAAAAATAAATTCTGGCAATAAAAAGAGCTGCGTTTCAAATCTACATATGCCAACTCTCATACCTCCTTCCAAATGTGCATAAGGAATATTAAATTATGTATGAAGTATTTCATATAACATTTTGATATAGTTACAACTCAGGTATTAGAAACCATACAAACCACTGCTGAAGTTAGATAACTCCAAGGAACAACTACACACAATTTTATCCAAAGATAAATTAGTTGAAATTACTATTTTGGGATTGCTGGCATTCCCATGAGATTCAATGAGAAATAGATTGCTTTTGGATGCTGAGTTAATACAGTTTACCAGCTTAGCAATTCCTTTTGGGAGGAAGACAAAACAAAATCCAAGTCAGTCTAGTCTCCAGCAGAGGCAAGTGGCCATGGACACTCTAGTTTTTTTACCTAAGCTTGAAAAGACCCCCTCCTCCACACCAAGCCTGCCTGGAGAACTCCTTTCTTAAGAGTCAGCCCAAGGGCCCAACCCTTTCCCCCACTGGTATGAGGAAGGGTTTCTTGATGTTCCACAAAACAGAGATGGCCATACACTTCTCCTGGCTCCCACTCCACATCCAGAATTGCATACCTCAAAGTGGATTAGAGGTGTTGTTCACTTCTATATACCCCATTAGACTCAGAACTCAGAGAATTCAAGAACCATACCATATTTACTTACATATGCTCCAGGCCCAGCACTTACTGAACATTTGTATGTTTACCAAAGGCAAAGATGAGGTGAGAAATTATGAGCAGTGAAAGCTATATACTCATCTCTGCTCATATAGAGCTCTATGTCTAGAAATAGATATATAGGAAAACAGATCTATGTGCACACTAAACATCATCATTCGCTACAGGAAGAATTTATCAATAAAATACATGCCACCCTTAAAGAATGGTTTACATTCCAAACTCTGAGCTTTGTATTCAGACTCAACCAAGTGAATACCCCAAACTGAGAAGTTTCTAGGTAACAGCCACTCATCTGTTTGAGTCTCCTATGAACTGAATCTGGGGGTGTGTTGGGAAAGGATGGGGTGCAGGGGGACACATACAGCAAGAAGATTTAATCTTTGGGCACCACTTCTAAAGATGAGAGTTGTTATGGTCAACAACCCACCAAAAAAATGTCATCTACTCAGAATTAAGAAGCAATTTTATCCCAGGCAGACAGATCCTCAGTGTAAATTCTGCTCCATTATCCCAGCATAAGGTCATGCTGATTTACTATATATTTCACGTGCTAGTTAAGAAACTTGTTTATAATATATTACTCAAAATGTCTTTTGATTCAAGATGATGGTCACTGCCTACACCATAGCTCTGGTCCCCAGAGGGGTGAAATGATGCTATAAAGAAGCAAGGCTTGATTTGTTCATATGGTTGCTTAGCATCAAGTACTTTTATGTCAAAAGACAAATGGGACCAATAAAAGAGCTTATTACAAAGGCTACCAATCAGACCCAGAAAAGTCATGACCCAGTGCCAACTTCCCGAAGCAATTCTCTCCTTTGAATTTGATATTTATTGTTGTTTTGATTTTTCGCACAATAAAATCCCACAGAACCCTCCCCCTTGCTATTTTTAAACTCTATTACCTCACTTGCCAACCCTGACTGTTTTACTACCTTGCTCACGCTGGCAAATACACTCATTCTTCCTTTTGTCCTCAAATAGATCTGCAGTCTATTCTTGAACCTTCTGCTTTTTGTACCTGCTGACCAACTTTTCTTCTGGCTCTGAGGTCTTTCCTGAGATTGGTATGTCCCTTTCCTGGGCAGAAAGGGTCTCTCCCCACCACACTCTATGCTACACACTCACTCTGCAGCAGGTACCTCACTCGAGATCATGTGTGTGCCCACCTCCCCCTGCCAGGCTGAGGCTTGGAAGGGTAGGAAACACACAACCACAACACCTAACAAACAGCAGGTCTCAGTAAGTGTAAAGTAAATGAGCAAGTAACTGAGAAACTGATAAAGGAGCAAAGTCAGAGAACACTCGGAAAACTGTGAATGCTGAGAGTAGGCACAGAACAGTCATTCAAAGGAAAGAGTCTCAAAAGCCAACTGCCTGCGTTCAAATCCCAGCCCTGCCATTATCTAGCTGTTTGGCCTTGGGAGAAGTTCTATGATGAGTCTGACATTTGTGTCCCCTCCCCCACATTCATATGTTGAAATCCTAATCCCCAATGTGATAGTATTAGGGGCCTTTGGGAAGCCATTAGGCCATCAAGGTAGAGCCTCATGAATGAGATTAGCACTCTTGTAAGGTCCCTGGAGAGCTCCCTTGCCCCAGCCACCATGTGAGGACACAGCTAAAAGGAATCGTCCATGAACCAGGGAGCAGTCCCTCATCACACACTGAATCTGCACCTTTATCTTAGACTTCCTAGCCTCTAAAGAAAAATTTGTTGTTTAAGCTACACAGCCTGTGGGGACTCGTGTCATAGCAGCCCAAATAGTCTATGACAGGTACCTACCCTGTAGAGTGTCAGGAGGAATAACTGAATTGATATATGCCAAACACTTTTAAAAAGGCCTTGAAACATTCACTTTAAATGTCAAAAAATCAACATTTACATAACTGATTAGCCTTTTCAAAATTCTCCCTATACTAAGAACATTTTCAAAGTATTTAATAAAATAAATCAAGTTTGAAAAATTTCTAAGAGTTTTATCATTGAAAGGAAATGAACCCTCAGAAGACCCCGGTAATGCTGACTTGTGTACATGCCTGGGTTTTCCTGTTACTACACAGCATTCACTTAGAGCCTCTATAAATTAACTCAATTACATGAAAAGGTTCAATTTCTTAAACTTGGGAATTACTGTCTATCCACTTTCCCCTTAACTTATGAGATAATAGCACAGAATTAGTTGTGTTTTTTTAATTCTTAGATCAAAATCCATAAACTTATGAGACCAAATGGTAAGTAAGAATGTGGTGGATTTTCTCTAACAATACTGTAGGTGTAAAAGCACTAAAAAAATGAATGGGAGAAGATCCAAGAGGAGAAGTCAAAACCACAAGTCGAGAACTTCTCCTCCTTCCCTTTCTACTCCTAGCCCCAGGCCCTGAGAGCCAGTGGGAAACCACAAAGCACTATCTCCAGGGCCTGCTCAAGAAACCTTATTGACCAGAAGACTCAGAGCTGCAGTGCTATCTTGGCCTTCAAAATCTAAGGTTTAGTCTTGGGGTGGGGTAGACTGGTGAAAGATGATCTACATAGAATTTAAAAATTATAAACCAATGAATTTGTTTTAAGAACAAACTGTTTATAATTAAGAACAGTCCTCAACAGTCTTTCCCCTTCTCTGAGACCTGGGACCCAGTTCTGTCTATCCTTTCAGAAAAAGACACAGGGCCACCTACTAGTCAAAGCTTCATTCCAACAAGGATAGAAGCTCCAAGCTCTCACATCTCTTTCTCAACCATCTTTTCCTTATGAAAGGCCAGTGTTTGTCCAGCCACACAGAAAGATCTCTTTCTGCAGAGAAATTCATTCAGAATTTTTTCCTAGAATAGCAGTCATTAGTGAACAGGGGTTAGGTAGGTTAATGCTTTCTCGGTCTTAATAATGTTACTTTCACAACAGATGTGCTACTGCTACTGTGTGCTCTGGAATATGAATCAAAACACACGGCAATTATTACTGAATTACTTTTAAGTACACCACTGAAAATAGAAAGCCTCATTAACTAGCCATGCTCTCTCCATTAGCAAACTAATCATTACAGTAGGGCCCTCTACTCTAAGATGGGGGGAAGCGGGGGAAGGAACCTCCCAACTCAGAACTTGTAATGCCTCTTTAAGCATAATCACAGGCCATGGCTTACAGAACTTGGCTCTAATTCCAAGGGAAGCGCCAAAATTCAAAATTAACCTTGACTGCTCCCAAGTCCTGAGAATCAGTGTCAGAAGGAACCTGCTATCCGTTTCACTTCATATCCTGTATTGAACTGCATAATATGAAATGTATGAAATATTACTATATGAAATACTACTTGTATGAAATATTACTTTTTAGCAGAAAAATATCCAAATGACCTAATTAACCTACTGTATTTTAAATTTGTGCTAAGAAATATTTTAAATTTGTGCTAAGAAATATAAAAAGTACATAAAAAAGTACAAGGAGAAATTTCAAAATGTTTATAATCTAGTTGGAAGAACAAACTAAAAAACAGGTAGAAGAATATAAGGTAGTATATAATCAACCCAAATGCTAAATGATGTGATAGCAATAATAAGCAGCAAATGAGTTCAAACAAGGGTGAGATCAGTAATGTTGGGGAATGGTAAGATCAAGAAAAATTGTTATGACTCAAGAAAGGGATTAACGCATCATTTTATATTATCCCCTAAAACTATTAGCTTAATATGCTGCTAGGATAATATGAAACAGGAAAATACTGGCCATTATCAAAGACATGTCAGAGACCACATTGAGTACATTATTCTGCTGTCATATCTAAGTGGAAAAACTTCTAGTCACCATCACCTTAGAAGGTGATCTGAAACGTGTGTAGTAAACTCACAGGTACAAGCAACAAAATCATATTATTTCCTCCTATTGATCAGCTTTTATTCATTTTCAACCTTTCTGTAAATAATTTATGGAAAATTACCATAAAGAAATAGGAATAGACTTAGGGAAATAATTTTTAAAGTCAATGTGAAAATCCAAAATTCTTTTAAAATAAAAAGTACATTTTAGGAACCACCATGGGGGGACTCTTGGTACTGGAGCCTACCTTGCTATACAATTTTCTAACTTCTTAATAGTCTGTATTTATTTTAATTTTTTTGTCTTTTTGAGAGAGTCTCACTTTGTTACCCCAGTAGAGTGCTGTAGTGTCATAGCTCACAGCAACCTCAAACTCTTGGGCTCAAGTGATTCCCTTGCCTCAGTCTCCCGAGTAGCTAGGACTACAGGTGCCCACTACAACACCCGGCTATTTCTAGAGGCGGAGTCTCACTCTAACTCAGGCTGGTCTCGAACTCGTGAGCTTAGCTACCCACCTCAGCCTCCCAGAGTGCTGGGATTACAGATGTGAGCCACCATGCCCAGCCTAATATTTATTTTAAAATTTTAATAAGTTTTTATACATAAAGAGAACAAAATCAAAATGTAAACATAACTGTAAGTTAACTTGAATAACCAGGATGAAGTTTCAAATTTAGTTTGAAGCCTCGTTGAAGCAAGGGCCTAAAGCCACCAATGTCTAAAACAAGTTTCCTATAAAAGGTTATATTATTAATTTTTTAGAATATTAGGGGGTACACATATTTTCTTTATGTACTTTGCTTTGGTCAGACTGAGTCAAAGTTTTAAGTGTGCCCTTCACCCAGATAGTGTACATTGTATCCATTATGTGTGAATTTATCCAGCTTGATTTCACTGAGATCTACTTCTATATGTACCTTTAAGTGTTGCTCGATTAGTTTCAATTTGGTATTGAGTACATGTGTTTCCTTCTCCATTCTTATGATGTTTCACCAAGAATGGTTTCTAGTTCTAGCCAGGTTATCACAAAAGATACCAGACTGCATCAGCCAGGCGCTGAAGCCAGTAATCCTAGTCCTCTGGGAGGCCAAGGTGGGCGGATTGTTTGAACTCATGAGTTCGAGACCAGCCTGAGCAAGTTCAAGAAGACATCTCCACTAAAAATAGAAAACCTAGCTGGGCATTGTGATAGACACCTATAGTCTCAGCAACATGGGAGGCTGAGGCAAACGGATTTCTTGAGCCCAAGAGTTTGGGATTGTTATGAACTATGACACCATAGCACTCCACCCAGGGCATCAAAGTAAGACTTTGTCTCTAAAAAAAAAAAAAAAAAATTGGAATCTTTTTTTTTATAATTTTATTGAATCATAATTGTGTACATTGGTGCAATCATAGGGCACAATGAGCTTCGTATACATTCAGAAATATTTTTATCGTACTGTTACAGATAGCCTACATGGCATTTTCTCACTATATAAAGACATTGATACTCTACCTTTAATAAGTTTCAACAATACCCTGCTAAGATGCTCCGTAGGTGTGTTCCCACTAATTGCCCTCCCTCCACCCATCCTCCCCACTCCCCTCCCCTCCCTTTCCCCTTTCCCTGTATTCTTCTGTTATAGTTGGGTTTTAGCCTTCATATGAAAGCTATAAATTAGCTTCATATTAGGGCTGAGTACATTGGATACTTTTTCTTCCATTCTTGAGATACTTTGCCCGGCTACGATGTTTTTATATCTCACCTCCCTCTGCCTCCCAGATATCCAGGTTTCTAGGTCAAGGTCACAGGTGTTGTCCTAAGGTGTGCTGCCTTCACACTCTCACTAATGTCCCCTGCTATTTGTGGCACTGAGTCAGAGGCTGCACCCATCCTCAAGGGCTCCTTGCATCCAAATAGCACCGTGGCTGTGGACGTGGACTCTGCACCCAAACCATCCCTGTACCTATAGCTTCACACATGTCCTGTGAAAAGGACTTTCTCAGAAGGCTCTGAAGCATGTTGTACGTGCTCTGAGGTGAGCTCTCGCAGAACATGGAGAGGAAGACCCGAGGGATGCCTGGCGGAATCCAGGGAAGTGCAGGACCACAGAGCCTGACAGAGGAATCCTGAACAAGGAGCCTCTAAGGCTGTAATTAAACCAAACTCCTGAAAAATGCTCCCACAGAAGAACAGGAACAAGACCCAGCCAGGCCTCAGCCCAGTGTGATACCTGAGGGAGTCCGAGAAGGCCTCGACCCCATACTTGGAGATGCAATAGCCACCACCAAAAAGTGACACACGGCCCATGACACTGGAGACGTTGACCACGCGGCCCCTGGCCTTCCTCACTAAGGGCAGCAGGCTTAGAGTCACCTCGATCACCCCCAGCAGGTTCACGTCCAGTATGGTCACAAAGTCCTGCTTCGTCAGCCACTCGTTGGGGGCCGTGGGCCAGGAGATGCCAGCGTTATTCACCAGGCCCCAGAGTCCTGGAAACAGGGGGAACATGAGAGCAACACTGTGTTGAGCCTGTGCACTTGGACACGGTTAGGTTCAAGCTCACATCCCATCGAGTGAGAGCACTGCGGTGTGTCCTGGGAGGGGCAGCGGGAGAGAACAAATCTCAGCACAGCATCTGCGGGCTTAGGGCTATCCCCGTGGGGCTGGAGGATGGCACTGGTGACTTCCTCCTCCCTTTATTCTCCATGGTGTGGTAGACTGTGAGCATTTCCCCACATGTGAAGACCGAGGGACCTGACGTGGAGGAAATACTGTGCCTCCATTAGTCTGGAAACACGATGACCGTGTTTGGTTAATTACACATTAGTGGGCCCCTTGGGACATCATACACATTCACCTGCATTCCCTGGGTTTCTGGACAGCTCACACCGTGAGTGCTCAACATCTGTCTGTTGGTGGGAAAAGGGAGAGGAGACAGAGAGAGTGAGGAAGACAGGGAAGAGGGGAAGAAAAAAAGAGAAAAGTGAAACACAGTCATGGCTAAAATCTGGGTAGAGCTTCATTGGAAAGGACAGTCCTAAAATCCAGTACTAGAGAGAACTTGGAGAACAGCCTGCATTTGGGCTCTGGGCACTGGCCTTGGAACTACCTGAAGCAATACTGGGAACATTCACAAGGGCAGTTCTGGGGAATTCCAATGGGCAGACTTTGGGGAGAAGACAAGGCTTCATCACCCCACCACCCAGCACACAGACTCCATCCCCTGCCACAATTTGTCACCTCCTCCCACCGACCAGAAGGCCACCTTGTTCCTTGCCCTCAAGTCCCATGTTCACTCCACTCTGGGAAAATGTTTTGGAAGATGCAGACACGTCATCCCAAGGATTCAAAGTCAACAGCCCTTTCAAGCTGTAGCCCTCAGGGAGGAAGAACAGAGGAGCCTCTGAGCTGTGGTAGGTGGTGTCTTCAGTCGATCTGGAAGAACTGGCCCATGACTCTCATTTGCCCTGATAGAGATACACCTTCCTTTCTCAAGATATTTTATTTCTGTTGGGCTTGGTAGCTCACGCCTGTAATCTTAGAGCCCTGAGAGGTCAAGGCAGGTAGTTGGCCTGAACTCACGGACTCGAGACCAATCTTAACTAGAGCCAGAACCTGTCTCTAAAAAATACCCAGGGTTGTGGTGGGCTCCTATACTCCCAGCTACCGGGGAGACTGAGGCAAGAGAATTGCTTGAGGCTAAGAGTTGGAGGTTGTTCTGAGCTATGGCATTACAGCACTCTATGAAGGGCGACAA
>CAUYON010011966.1:0-41394 GCA_963573935.1 Arctocebus calabarensis | reverse complement strand
GAGATGGGGGTTCCACATTTAGTCCTAAGTGTGAAGTGAAGGAGACACCAAGGCACAGGTGTCTCCTCAGCAGTTGTCCAGCCTTTTTGGCAATTGGAGCCTCTGGTGGAGGTTGGAGGTCCCCTTCCTTGCCTGTCATCCAGCCCACTGACTCTTCAGCTGACTGGTGGCACATTTCTTAATGTGGTTTTAGATGGTTTCTAATTGAAGCCAAATGACAAACCTGCGGTTAATATCATACTGAATGGAGTAAAACTGAAAGCTTTTCCATTTAGAACTGGAACCAAACAAATATGTCCACCATCACCACTACTATTGAACATAGTGCTGGTAGTTCCAGCCTATGCAATCAGGCAAGAGAAGGATATAAAGGACATCCAAAAGGAAGCCAAGGAGGTCAAACTCTTCCTCTTTACTCATATGATTTTATATTTAGACAACCCCAGAGACTCAACCACAAGACTCCTGGAAGTGATTAAGAACTACAGTAGCATTTCAGGGCATAAAATCAATGTCCACAAAATTAATAGCCTTTGTACATGCCAATAATAGCCAAGATGAGAAGCTACTCAAAGACAAAATTCCCTTCACAGTAGCTTCAAAGAAAATGAAATACTTAGGAATATACCCAACAAAAGAGGTAAATAACATCTACAAAGAGAATTAAGAAACCCTAAGAAAAAAAATAGCAGAAGATATCAACAAATGAAAGAACATACCATGATCTTTGCTGAGAAAAATCAATATTGTTAAAATGTCTAAGCAATCTGCAGTTTGAATGAAATCCCCATTAAAATATCAACATCATACTTTGAAAAATTGTAAAATAATAGTTCATTTTGTATGGAACCAGGAAAAACCTCATATAGCCAAGGCAATTCTTAGTAATAAAAACAAAGCTGGAATAGCGACGCAAGATGGCAGTCACCATGGGCTTAGGAGTAAAAGTCCCTTGCAATTTCTGATTGTTGAAAGAACTTGAAGAAGGCCAAAAAGGAGTAGGAAATGGCACAGTTAGCAGGGATCTAGAAGATGATGAAGACATGACACTTACAAGATGGACAGGGATGATAATTGGGCCTCCAAGAACAATTTATGAAAACCAAATATATAGCCTTAAAATAGAATGCGGACCTAAATACCCAGAAGGAGCCACCTTTATAAGATTTGTAACAAAAATTAATATGAATGGAGTTAATAGCTCTAATGTAGTGGTAGACCCAAGATCCTATCATTGCTAGCAAAATGGCAGAATTCATATAGTATCAAAGTCCTGCAAGAGCTTCAGCGCCTAATGATGTCTAAAGAAAATATGAAACTCCCTCAGCCACCTAAAGGACAGTGTTACAGAAATTAATCAAAAGGAAAACCATAGGCCCGTTCCCTCCCCCTGCATTCGATTTAAGTAGTCCTCATTTTCCACAGTAGTAAATTTTCTAAATATGTCTTATAGACCTCAAAGTACTGGAAAGGAAGCTCCCATTCAAAGGCAATTTGTATTCAGATACTATAAATGATACTAATTTTTTGTCCATTTGAAATATATATGTGGTGCTATAACAAATCATCCTGTCAACGGTAATCACTGTCCATGTAGCTGAACTTCTGGGATCAAGAAAGTATATTTAAATTGATTCCTATCACAACTGGTGGGGAACATCTAACTCAACTGTGAAAAGATACATCACAATCACCTTGTTGCTGATTACATAGTGTGGGGTCTCTGCCTTCTCTCATTTCTCCTGCCCCTGTAACAACCCCTCCCTGTAACAACCCTCTAGCTGGGGGCTTCTTAGAGTAAATGTGAAGGTTTCAAGTCACAGCCTGTGGGACACTTCTGGGTATGAGGGGCACTTTACTCCTGATTTCTTTAAGTCTTAAATGATGCCCCTTTCAAGCCATCACCCCCTTCCCACTTTTGGCCACTTCTGCCCTTGGCCAAAACATAGATTATAACCCCTCTGCTCCCCTCTGTGATTGGCCTTTGGTGAGGAATTCAGGACTTTCTTCTCTCCCCCACCTTTATCGAGGAGTGCTGCTTTCTCCTCCCTCCCCCTCAAGTCCCTTTTTGCACTGTCACCACCCAACATGTTCCATGACACTTCCTTGCTTTGACCAAAAGCCATCAGGTAAGGTTGAAAAGAGTTTTTGACCTCCCTTATTTAGTTGTGGAATCACATTTATTCACTCCACCAGCCTGAGAAATGAATTGGGTCCTCAGCCCTGCCACCTTTGCTGTCATCATAGCTGATACATTTCTTTTTCTTTTCTTTTTTTTTTTACAGACAGGGTCTCAGTAGCGTGCTGTGGTGTCACAGCTCACAGCAACCTCTAGTTCTTGGGCTTAGGCGATTCTCTTGCCTCAGCCTCCCAAGTAGCTGGGACTACAGGTGCCTGCCACACGCCTGGATATTTTTTGTTGCAGTTTGGCTGGGGCCAGGCTTGAACCCGCTACCCTCAGTATATGGGGCCGGTGCCCTACTCACTGAGCCACAGGTGCCACCCAGCTGATGTATTACTTTAGTTCAGGTTTTGATAAGGGAAAGTCACCAGAGTTACTCAGATCTGCCAGCTCTCAGAGTCCTTGGTGAGACTTGAGAGAAAGCCCACATGAAGACAATTGTAAGCACACACAATCCCTCTGAATTGTTTTGTTTTACTGCGATTGCTTTTGCTTTTAAAAACTGAAGAAGTTTTAAACAGGGCTCTCATTTTGTCATCCTTGCCATCAATTGGGGGCAGGTCTAGTTTGAAATTTGACAACTGTAACAAAAAAACATTGAATTCAGTGCATACTCTGGTTTTGGTGCTGTTGCTTTGCATGATCCAATCCTCAGCAGGGATCCAGAAAAAACTGGGTGTGCACAGCTGATCCCCAAAATTGGGAGGCTTGATTTCCTGGCAAATTGCTGTGTTTTTCATGTTCTGTTCAGGACCACTAAATGCTGAAATGTGGATGTGTACTGAAATTAAATCAATTCATTGTGTATTAAAAGTTTTTGTTCCTTTTAAATTTAATATTTGTATAAAACCACCTTTTGAGGAGCAACTGTCAAAAGTCAGAAAAGTAATTGATGTTTCCATTAATCTTTTTCTGGGGAAAACGTTAGTTCTAAGGATTCAACATCCTGTAAGTAAAGTTTACCATAACATATTCTATAAGCAGCTTTTTGATTGGTAGACCATTGCCTGATTTTAATATAATAAAAAAAGTATGCCTTAATATTAAAAAAAAACAACAAACAAAAACTAAGTCGAAGGCACCACTCTATCAGACTTTAGGTTATATTGCAAGTCCACAGTTATCAAAACAGCATAGTATTGGCACAAAAATAGAGACACAGACATATGAAACAGAATGGAAAACCAAGAAATAAAACCAGTATCTTACAGCCATCTCATCTGATCTCTGGAAAATCAGACAAAAGCATACAGTGGGGAAAAGAACCTCTATTCTATAAATGATGCTGAGAGAACTGGATAACCACATGTAAAAGACTGAAATTGGACCCTCACCTTTCACCCCTCACAAAATTGACTCAAGATGGATAAAAGCTTTAAATCTAAGACAAGAAATAATAAAAATTCTATGAGAAAGTGTGGGAAAAAATTCTTGAGGATGTGGGTCTGGGGTAAGATTTTATGAAGAAGACCTCAGTGGCAATCACAACAACAACAAAAATAAACAAATGAGACTTAAACTGAGAAGCTAAAGATACAACAATTACAGCAAATAGACAACCTTCAGAATGGGAAAAGATATTTGCATGTTAGGAATCTGACAAAGGCTCTAGGATCTATAGAGAACTAAATTAATCCACATAAAAGGAGCAAATAATCCCATCTATGACTGGGCAAGGCACATGAATTGAATCTTCTTTGAGGAAGCTAGACAAATGAATAACAAACATGAAAAAATGCTTATCGTCCCTAATCATCAGAGAAATGCAAATCAAAACCATCCTGAGATATCACCTAACCCTAGTGAGAACAGCCCACATCACAAAGTCCTAAAGCTGCAGATGCTGGTGGGGATGTGAAGAGAGAGGAACAATTTTACACTGTTGGTGAGACTGCAAACTAATACAGCTTCTTTGGAAAGAAGTATGGAGAATCCTCAAAGTACTCAAATTAGACCTCCCATTTGATATGATACCGCAATCCCATTACTAGGTTTCTATCCAGATGAAAAAAAATCATTTTATCATAAAGACATTTGCACTAAACTGTTTATTGTCGCTCAATTTACAATCGCTAAGATGTGGAAACAACCTAAATGCTCATCAACCCAGGAACGGATTAACAAACTGTAGTATATGTATACCATGGAATGCTATTCAGCCATAAAAAGGTGGAGACTTTACATCTTTTGTATTAACCTGGATGGAATTGAAACCCATTTCGTAGTAAAGTATCACAAGAATGGAAAAGCAAATATCCAATGTACTCAAAAGTAATATGAAGCCAGAAGATGATCTAATACGTAATCTAATACATTAAGAGAAAAACTCAATTTAATTCAAGTTGGAACGAGGGACATGAGGTGAGGGGGTTGGTATGCGCCCACTTAATGGGCACAATGTAAAGGTATATGGCTCACCTCTTGGGTATGGGACACAACTACAGAAGGGACTCCTTCTAACAAATTCAAATATGGTGACCTGGTTGTTTGTACCCTCAAGTTAACCTGAAATTAAGAAAAATGTAAAAGAGAAGAGTTGGGTTCTTTTTTATTCTAAAGTTTGGGATTATGTTTTTATTCTCAAGAGGGGGAAGTGTGTCCTCATGTCCTTCAACTTTCCTTTCCTGTATCCTCACTCCCTTGGTGAGGGTCTAAGATTGCTACTGTCATAATGAGCTTCTCCTCACTTAGAATCACATAAACTGATAATACATCAAAATGTTACCTCTTTTAGAGTATTTACATTTTAACTGGGAATATTTATATCACAAGCTAACTGAATGAAGCTTTAACAGAATTTCAGGCATTATGCATGGAGGGGTGGTTCTAGTTAGAGGTATGGTGGTAAGGATGTCCTTTAAATTCACTGTTAGACAGTAGCTTATTTTGCTTAAGGATAAGTTTGTTTCCCTCATTTTTACAACAACCACTTCGATTATTTTACACAGGCAAAAAAAGATGAGGTGAAATCTAATCTTAGACATTTAAATTCCTGAAAGTACAATTTAGGAAAACAAATTTTCCTAAATTTGGGGAAAATTTTCAGGCATGTGAAGATGTTAAAACTATGTTAGACAAATCTTCCTATTTAGATGACTTATAAAGGCAAAGTAGAAACTAAAAATGATATAGGGAGATTATAAACAATTTGAAGGCAGTTTCAGTGGCTTATGCCTACAATCTCAGCATGAGAGCCCAGGGTAGGGTGCTTGCTTGAGGCCAGGAGTTTGAGAACAGCCTGAGCAATATAGCGAGGCCCTGCCTCTACAAAAAAAAAAAAAGCCATCAAGGTGATGTGTACCTATAGTCCCAGATACTTGGGAGACTGAGATGGGAGAATCTCTTTAGCCCAGGATTTCAAGGTCCCAGTGAGCTATGATTGCATCACTGCTTTCTGCCATAGTGATAGAGTAAGACTGTCTAAAATAATAATAATTATTATTATTTGAAAAATACTGCAAATAGCATTTCAAAAATAGCTTCCATTCATGAAGGAAGTTGTGTTACAGAAAGTTTCTTTTTTTCTGTACTGTATAGAACTATATTTTGGGGTAGGAGAGAAATAAAATTATTTCAAAAATAGCCTAGTAGTAAACATTTAATCATTTCTTAAGCAGATTGGTAAAGTCACATAAGTCCTAGAGTTTAGATGCAAAATTTAACTTGGTGAGAATTAATCATCTTTGCATTGTTAACTTTTATTTTTAAAAATATTATGAGAATTTCTAGGCTTTTTAATTGGTTAAATTTTGAAATACCAGCATGTTAGTAGTTTTAGGGAAAATTTAAAAAAGTTAGACTGGATTAAATCTTATAAATTAAGACATTAAACACAGCAGGAAAGGACCTTTCTAACACTTCTTCTTCCTCAATGTATTACAATATTGCTTTCTGAAATTTAAAATAGTTTGGTTTTTCTTGATTCTGTGGCTGTGCCTGCATAAAGACAATCCCCGGTGGATTTGTTTACTTGGTATGTGGGATTAGGCTCCCTGTACAGATCGGTACTGAAGGTAATAGCTATGTTTGTTAAGATTTGAAAGAATGTGTACAGCATCTGAATGAATATACATAGTTTGGAGGAATCCATAGAATCCATACATGTCTCATTTAGTCATTAATTTATTTTAACTCATTTGTCTCAATCTTGTTTATGCTGACTGGTCCTGTGGAGAGACCACACAGTCACCTGTCAAACAGAATAAATTTTAGAAGCACAAGTTCGGCCATTTATATGGTTTTGGACGAATTGTTAACTTCTTTAAGCCTTAGTTTCTTCGTCTGGGAAGCAGATATTATCAGTATCTGCATCACAGGACTATCACCATCCTTGGCCCAGTATAAAAACTTAATGACAGCCATTTATTAGAAGTCAATTTCTTATTCATTCTAAGTGCCTTTTGTTCTGTTAGGCATAATATACTACTGCCATATATATTTGCATCTTTAACAGGACAGTAAAAGTCCTAAGCCAACAGCATAAATTTCTAATAGTAGACTCAGACATTAGTGAATATAGGTATCAGAGGAAGTAAAGGCATGTTAATAACTATAAAATCACAATGCAGAGATTTGTGCCCATTCCATAAATTCTCTTGGAGTATCAGTGACTATCTCCTTTCCTTGCTGGTACAAATGCCTGTTCACACAGTAGGGTCTTTGACCTTGCTCTTTCTTCTGCTTAGAATATTCCTCCTGCCTCTTCACACCATTAAGATCTGCTGAAATGTCATCTTTTCCTCACGCTTCTTTGAGTACTCAATTAAAATTATATCATTCACCTTTTTCTCTTTGCTTTACTTAATTTATAGTACATATTGATACTTAGTATCATTTTGGACATATGTTTATTTCTCTTGCTAATTAAAATGTAATTTCTGGCTAGTTGTTGAGGATCACACCTATAATCCTAATACTCTGGGATGCTAAAGTGGGAGGATCTCGAGGCCAGAAGCTCGAGACCAACTTGGGCAACACGGTGAAACCCCACATCTATAAAAAATAAAAATAGCTGGGTGTGATGGTGTGTGTCTGTAGTCCCAGCTACTCCATAGGCTAAGGAATGAGTTTGATGCTGAAGCGAGCTATGATTACAACACTGCACACCAGCTGGAACAATGAGACCCTGTCTTAAGAGAAAAAAAAGTAATTTCCACAAGTGCAGTGAATTTGTCATTTTGTTCATCAACAGTTCCCCAAAATCCAGTATGCTGACTTGTGTGTAGTAAGGCAGTCAATAAATATTTGTTGAATGAATGAATGTTAGATTAGATGACTACTTCTCGCTCAAGATTCTGACTCTATTGCCTTCTTCCAGGTCCTGTCCTGCTTCAAGGTTTAAAGAAGGGCCTCAGAAATCACTGGATGCAGAATGCAGAAAAGGCTTACATATTGCCAACCATCTCTTTATATTGTAACTTCATGACTTTGAAGGGTATAGATAGGAGTCTGTGGTGCACTGGTGCTTGCCATTCTCTGCTTTTCTTTCTGTTAATATAAATGTCTTCTGGTACTTTCTAGGTGTCAGCTTGGGA
This sequence comes from Arctocebus calabarensis, assembly GCA_963573935.1. Classification (NCBI taxonomy): domain Eukaryota; kingdom Metazoa; phylum Chordata; class Mammalia; order Primates; family Lorisidae; genus Arctocebus; species Arctocebus calabarensis. The sequence goes on along the minus strand of CAUYON010011966.1, from coordinate 33,678 downwards.
CTACCCAAGGTTAAAAGGACAAAGACTATCTCTCTCTGGGTTCTTTTACCCAGAGATTATGTCCTTGCTAATATTTTTTTGCATGTACAACTTATTTGGCACTTATTATATACTGTCTTTACTATTCATTTACTTCCTATACAAAATACTTTAATGTTTATAATTTCTCATGCCAAAAGCAATCTAGTGAATAATCAGTATTAATATATTTTATATATTATAAATGTTGTGGGATGATACAGAAGCACTTCAACATTAGATGACTCACCCTCATAGTCATCAAGGGACAATATTCAGGCTAGCTGCTCTGCTTTTTGCTATCCTGTTTATGTGTATCTTGCAGATGGTAAAGGGGGGAATCAGTGAAATAAATCAGACTGTGAGGTTTGGAAAACCCTGGATTGTCACTTTATAATGTGTGCATTTTAAAGTTTCAAATAATTAATTAAATTATTTGAGGGTGGTGCCTGTGGCTCAGTGGGTAGGGCACTGGCCCCATATACCGAGGGTGGTGGGTTCAAACCTGGCCCCAACCAAACTGCAACAAAAAATAGCCGGGCATTGTGGCGGGTGCCTGCCCAGCTACTTTGGAGGCTGAGGCAAAAAAATCACTTAAGCCCGGGACTTGGAGGTTGCTGTGAGCTGTGTGATGCCACGGCACTTGACAAAGGGTGATAAAGTGAGACTCTGTCTCTACAAAAAAAAAAAAAAAAAAATTATTTGAAAAAGAGGATCAGTAGTGGCATGTACACATATAGTTTACAATATACACTATACAATATAGTGTACAATAGTAATAAAAGGTTATTATTTTAGTAATAATCCTTAAAGTTAAAATAGGATGCTAATAATGCTATATACTTTTTTGATGGTTTTATGAGAGAATAACTTGACTAAAGGCTCAAGCAAAAGATATACAAAGTAGAAAAAGAAAATACACTGAAAGGATTTTAAACTCTTACAGAAACAGATCCGAATAATTTCTAGAATAGGGATCCCTGACCAGTCAACTGGCTCTTAATGCCAGTTGGAGTCCATTCACCCGCACTGCTAACAGGGACATTCCAGGATCTCTGCAGCCCTCACCACTAGGAATATCAGTGTAAATACTCTCTCCAAACTCAGGAGTCCCGCAGCTTAGGAAAAATGGAATGTAGCAGCTTTTCACAAAACTATGAGGATGTATCATTTGAAGTTGTGGGCTCTCTAACTATATTGTCAGTAACCTAAGATTTTATGGATTATTTCAGGAGTTTTGTAAATATATGGTTTGAACTTTATTTAAAACTTTTATTTCAAAAATTGGAACAAACAAACAAGCAAGCAAAAAAGAAAACAAAGACCCCCTCAGTGGAGTATTTCAGATTTTGGGTCAGGGTTGCTAACTGGTAAGTATCTGTATAATGCAAATATTCCAAAATCTGAAAAAACATGAAATCTCAAACACGTTATGGGTATAGGGGATAATTAACATGTATGTTAGACAGGGAATACCCAATCTATATGCATACATGCCAATTTTAGTACCTAAGAAACCACCAACCTAACGCTTATTTATAGCATTTACAATTAGTAAATACATTTGAACTTATGAATAAAATTAATTTTTATAAAATTCTTCATTTACATTTTATATATTGAATTTCTAAGAAATATTTTATTTTAAAAGGGTGTTGCTCTGTCAAAAAAGTGTGAAAAAGGGCGGCGCCTGTAGCTCAGCGAGTAGGGCACCAGCCCCATATACCGAGGGTGGTGGGTTCAAACCTGTTTCTGCAAAACAGAAAAATAGCTGGGCATTGTGGCAGGTGCCTGTAGTTCCAGCTACTTGGGAGGCTGAGGCAACAGAATTGCCTAAACCCAGGAGTTGGAGGTTGCTGTGAGCTGTGAGACGCCACGGCACTCACCAAAGGTGATAAAGTGAGACTCTGTCTCTAAAAAAAAAAAAAAAGCGTGAAACACATTTAGCTAGATTCTAGAGAATCTAAAATCAAGGCAAAAAAAATAAAAATGCTTCATGAGAATTTGATGTAGTACAACGGGAAATGTTGAACCGTCACTATTTTATAATCATAATATTTTAATGCCAAACAAAATCACTGGTATGTTCAATAGCAAAATCTTAGTAATACTTTGTATTTAGTGAAAATATATGTTCTCTATAAGACAATGTTTTGAAAACTATAATAAATAAAAGTCCAAAGTTGAAATGTGGTAAACCTTTTCCCTAGGGTATGTGGTAGGCGAGGTGTATATTCATTCTTCATCTTTGCTACAATTTCTATCTATAGCATGAAAGATTCATATGTCTTCAAGAACAGCAATAAAACACAAAACCCAGGAAAATATTCCAATGTTTTGGTGTTGTTTGGAAAACATTTTAAAGTCTCTGGTGTGGAATCTCATGCAATACCATTGTGGCATTCAGTGTGAGAGAAATTTAGCTATTTGAATTGAGAGGAATTCTAGAAAAGTTCGTTATTTTTACCACACACTCTTTAAATGCACAGGAAGGAACAGAAATAAGGTGGTCCTGTCCTTTAAAACTGCACATGTAAAGGATACTCTTCACTGTTCCGAATGTCAACCACCAGAAGCTTTGGTTTGCTGGACTTTGTTTTCTTGGTGGGTGTTTTGAAGTGGCCTGCCACGGTGAGCTCACACAGGTCAATCAGGTCTTCTGCAGAAATCCGCGGTGACACTTCTGACTTCAGGTCGTTTAATGGGATGGATTCTCTGGACTGAAAAAAATGTACAAGCAATAAAAATATTAAGAATGTTATAGAGAAACAACCTATAGCTAGTGATAGAGTGAGTATCCCCAGGCTCTTGATACTAATCAGTATAGCACAGTGAAGATGAGGACACTATATTTCATTTTAGCAGTCTAGTGTGTAGACTTACTTCCTAACTTCCTTACTATTGAAATTTATTTCCTTATTAGTCATATCTTTATGAAAGCATTTTTTTTTCCCCACTGCAAGCTTCTCATTCAAACATACAGGAAGAGATGAGCAAATTTTTTCTTAGGAGAATACTGCATATCTTAAAAAAAAAAAATAAAAAACTCTTCTGAGAACATTGCATTTTTCTGTAAGTATAATGACTGTTGCTGTGAATTGCATTAATTACAACTCATTTATTATGATAAATTTTTCAGTATACATAGTAATTGAAGAAATTGGTTCTAATATATGCACTTAACTTTTATAAAATGATTTATGTTACATATAAATGGTTGAGAAGAAATTAGACTCTTAGAGATGAATAAAGAGCAACCTAATGCTTTTCTTAGTTAGTAAAGCAAATTGACAATATGTCCTAACTGTGAAGAATATAAAATCATATTCCAGATAATCAAACCAGTACATTGATCTATGTTTCTATTATATGGCACACAACTGATTCAGACTAATGGCTATTTATAATTAGTATCTATGTTACATTTAGAAAGAAAAAGAATTTCCCCCTCATTTTGGCAATAGAATGCAACTCAATTCAACATAAATTTATTGAATAATACAAGTCACTCTTGATAACTTATGTGACATAACTTGAGAATTTAAGAATCTTCAAAATTCACTTGATTGAAACATGGGGGTTCAGAAGAAAATTTTACTTATATGCTTAAGAAATTAACAAGATAGAGTCTAATTATTATCTATTTACTAATTTTTTCTCTTTTCCTCGTTCCACTGTGGGATTTCACATTTTGAATGTCTAATTTAGAATTTCTTGACAGGAGAAAATGAACTATAAGAATCACTTAAAGACAGATTGATTTTGAAAAGAACTGTTTTCAATTGGAGTTTGATGTCAGCTTTTCCCTTGGGCTTTCCTGCCTGTGCCCTGAATTTAGTGGTAAAGCATTTGTTCTCTCACTTCATTAACTTTTAAATAGAAATGGAAATTGCTAAGCTTCATGGGTTTATGGATTTCAATAAAAAATAGGCATAAGGAATTTTAATTTTTTAAATATTATGAATTAAAGCTACTTAAACATTCTGAAATTAAAAATGCTCAGGAAGATTAAAGGGCTTTAAAATCAGCAAGCCATACAATCGATGCTTCCATCTCCTTTTTCACTAGATTGCAATCTCTACAGGTATTTTTTCCCAGCCTTCGCATGAAGTCATATATTTAAAAGATAAAATATAAGGAACTTTTGATTAGTGTAGGTCTACTTTTAGTCATTTTGTGGTGAACGTGGCATTTCAAACTATTTTATCTGAAAGAAGAGTGCCCTGGCTGGTAAAGAAGAGGATTTGACAAAAGTATTCCCTACTGAAGAAATGACTGATTTAAAGTAAGATTTGACGCTGGCATTGGTTCCAATCAAATGCATCATATGGGAGGTGTTTTTCAAAGTAAGGAGCATTACTATGTGAAATGGTAAGAAGAGGAGAAGAACTGCTGACAATTTCATAAGTTCTCCAACTTCTGTGAATGTGTACATGTAAAGAACTTTAATATGATGTATGTGAGTCCCTCTACAAATTAATTTTATGAGATTAATAAATTTAGAAAAACTATACTACTGTTCTTTATGCAGAAAGTAATGACATTAAAAATATTCTTTTATGAGTTTTATAAGCAATTTTTAATTTCATTGTAAAATTTCCACTTATAGGCATAAAAATAAAACCTTCTGCATAACTTTTATCTTATTTAGTATCACAGACAGTGACATTTTCTCCTGTGACTCAAGTTTCAAATTCATGGAACTCTGCTTATGAACAATGAATTCAGGATAACTATACAACAACTCTGGAAATGTTTATTGATTTATCATTTCTTACCTTCAGCCTGTATATACAAAGTATATTAAGCTCACCTGTCCCTCTGAAAATAAATCCACATATTTACAGCCAACTGATTTTTGACAAAGGTACCAAGAATATTCAGTAGGGAGAGGACAGTCTCTTCAATAAACGGTTCTGGGAAAACTTAATGTTCATGTGTATAAAAATGATACTAGACTACCATCTTTTACCATATACAAAGTCAAATAAAGATGAATTAAAGACCTAAATGTAAGACCTGAGCTTATGAAGCTGTTAGAAGAAAACACTGGGGAGACGCTTCAGACTTTTGGGTAAGATCTCAAAAGGAAAAATAGATAAATGGAATTAAGAAACAAGAGAGCAAAAAGACACAACCTGCACACTAGGAAAAATACCTAAAAACTATCCATCATGCAAAGTATTAATAAGCAGAATGTATGAAGTACTCAAACAACTCAATAGCAAAAGAACAAATAATATGATTGAAAAATAAACAAATGATCTGGATAGGTATTTCCCCAAAGATATACACATGATTAAGAGGTCTATTAAAAATGGTCAAAATCGCTAATCCTCAGAGAAATAAAATTCCAAACCACACTGAGATATCATCTCATTCCAGTTAAAATGGCTATTATCAAAAAGACAAAAAATAATGGATGCTAGCAAGATGGTGGAGAAAGGAAAAAGCTAGCACACTGTTGGTAGGAATGTAAATTACTATAGTCAGTATGGTAGTTACTCAAAAAACTAAAAATTGATCTCTCATAGGATCTAGCATCCTCAATTGATTATATAGCTCATATATCCAAAAGAAAGGAAATAATTAAAAAGATACCTGCACACTCAGGTTTGTTGCAATACTATTCACAATAGCCAAGATATGGAATCAGTTCTGAAGTGTCACACTAAATTCTTGCTTACTCCAGACAGAAATCTGGAAATCATTATACACTTTTCATTCTTCTTTATTCCCCATTACCATCTCATATATCCTCAAGTTCTACCAAACTATTTCTCAAATCTGCTTTTTGATTCATTGCCCTATCTATCTCAGGGTAGACATCATTATCACTTAGGTGGATCATAAAAGCTGTTTGTCTCTTCTTCCTAACCCTTTTCTTCTCTGCCTTTCTATTCACCTTAAGTCATCCCTTTTAATCCATTTTCCTAAACGCTATGAGATAAAAACAAAAATCTGCCTGGGTGCGGAAGACTCATGTCTGTAATAGCACTTTGGGAGGCCAAGGCTGGAGGATCACTTAAGGCAAGGAGTTTGACACCAGAGAGACCATCTCTACAAAAAATAAAAATTATCTGGGTATGTTGGTGTGTGCCTGCAATCTGAGCTACTTGGGAGGCTGAGGTAGGAGGATCATTTGAGCTCAGGCGTTCAAGGTTACAGTGCTATGACTACATCATTGCAAAGTAAGCTACGATTGCACCACGGTACTCCAGCCTGAGTGACACAGATGAACCTGTCTCTTAAAAAAAAAATCCCCTATGAAGGCTAAAACCCAATTATAGCATAGGAATACAGGGAAAGGGGAAAGGGAGGGGATGAAATCCTAATCTTAAAAAAGATACATTAGAATTTTGCTCCCTATGAAAAATTAAAATATTTGCTCTCCTGCCATTAGAATTCCACAGATGACTATGCCTCCTTTTCACCTGGGCTGTCAGAAAGCTGCAAGAGAAACAGGGAATTTATAGCAACTGTACTTGCCTTCACTCAAGTCTGCTTACTCTTTCCCTTAACCCTGACTTCCAAATCCTATTGATATTTTATTATTAACTCATTATATCTGTTTCATTGTATACTGTATTAATTTCTTCAATAAATTTAATTCTAAAAATACATAGTATAAATATATAAATAAAAGCACCGATTTCTCTGTAGTATACACAGTTTAACACTGATGACTTAGAAAGCACTGTGAACACGGGCAGCACACAGGTGTCAACGCTAAACGAATAGTGAATCACTTACACAAGTCCTTGAAGGTGAAGACTAGCTTTCCAAATGACTATTTCTGTTCTTGGGAATACAGTACTTTTCCAGATTTCCCTGTATAATAATTGTTCTCCCTTATTCTCTTAAATTCTTCATAGGAATACCTCCATGGTTTACTGTCTACTTGGCATGATTCTTATTCAAGTAATTCAACCTAAACATAAACCTGAGTGTATTTTGAGTCAGTCAAGTAATTAAGCCTAAGGTCTAAATTTTTGAGTATAAACTTGGACACTTTTGTGGAAAAGAAAGATAGTAAGTCTAGAGGGAAATATATAGATGTGTTTGTATGCCATTTATTCTACTATTCACAGATATTTAGTTGTATCTACAAATATGTCTGTAGAGTGAATAAAAAAAAGAAACAGAAATGTTAGAATGCAAAACTGCATTTCATTTCACAAAGGATATTTTACAGAGAATAGGAAGTAATAGAATTGCACTTATTCGCTTTTCTCAAAATAAAATACTCTGAGTTGACTTTACAGGAATATTTTCTTCCTAAATAAAACTATGTCAGCCCCACATTAATAACCACAGGTAATTCAAATATGAATAAGACATGTTGGCTAACCTGCTTTACTGGCTGCAATATTAAAATCCCGGGCAACTATTAACTGTAAATAATGACACTGCCTTTATCAGAGAAAAAATAATCACCAATTCCTACATTCCCTGGAATCTATTTGAAGACATGTCAGGATGTCTCATTTCACTTGAGAAAATTATACACTTGAAATTATTCTCTGATCTATCTCCAAAACGAATTTCTAAAATTGGAAGAACACCCAGGGCTTTTCAGTACTCAGTATTCACAGGTCACAACAAAAAGTCAGGCAGCTTTTTAATGCACTTAAGAAGTTAAAGCATACATAAAATGTAGGTGCCAATATATATCAGTATTAATATTTTTGTAAATAAACATGAGTATCGAGTTTGAAATAACTGTGTTAATTATCAGATACAAATATATAATCTTCAATCTTCTTCTAGAATTGAGGAAATGAATGATAGTTCTTGAGCTCATAAAGATTGGGTCAAAAGTTCTCTACTTAAAACTCTTAAGCTCTACAGGCAGACAAATGCTTCCTTATTTAAAAAGTTAAACAGCAACCAACCACATTGCTGCAGAACTCTGTGCTCTTATGAACGGAAATGTAATTAAACCCATGCATAGCAAAAGAAGAAGAAAAAGTCATCTCATTATTTTTTAATATATGTCAGGTCCTCCTATCTTATTTAATGCTCACAATATTCCCCTTAGTTAGGCAGAATAATCAAAATTAAAAAACTGTATTTACTAAACATTTTTCATTTTACCAAAATAAATGTAGTTATATAGAGATTAGAGTCAGGAAACCCAGAGGCTACACATTTACTAGTGCAGCCAGTTCTAGCAGCAGGAGGCGTCCCTCTCCTGACTGAGCAGAAGAGTTTATTCACAAACTCCACATGCAAACATTATTTCTCACCCAGGTTTGTTTTTTTTTTGTGCACCCTAAATGCTCATTTATAAGAAGATGGAGGGTGTTAAAAGATGCAAAATGAGAAACTGGACTCACTCCCAAAAACCCTCGCCTTAAAAATCTTCAGCTAGCACAAATGCATATAACCAGATAATGCATACTTTTCCTATCATTACAAGCAAAACTGGGGACGAGGGGGATTTAGCTAGTTAAAAATCAAATCACAGATCAATACATTTCTCTCTACTTCAATAAATGCCTTAATAAATTACTGTTCTTATTGTTATTATTAGCAACCACTGTGCAATGAAGATTTATGTTTATTATGTGCCAAGTGGTGTGCTAAGGGTTTCTTATGCAGTATCTCAATTTATCTTTGCAAGGTTACAGTGAAGTAGGCACTATTAATATCTTATTTAAAAGATAGGGGAACTGAGGTTTTGAAGAGGAAAGAACTCTTCACTTAGCTTTCTCCTTATCATGTATTCCACATCTCAAAATTTTAGTGTCTAAAAGCATAGACATCGGAATCAAATAGATCCAAGTTCAATCACAGACTACCTCCATGACATTGGGCTAAGGTGCTTAGCTTCTTTGTGCCTCACTTACCTTATCTATGAAAAAGTGATAATAATACTGTACCTTCCCTACATAACTGTAGGTTTAAATGAGGTAATACATGTAAAATACTTGCCCACAGAGCAAAGTATTTGAAAATATATATACTATTTGAAAAATCCAGTATGTGCTTGTTACTCCCTGATTAGTTGAACTGGTAGCCATTACTGATAGTATTACATGCTACCAGAGTATGAGGGCTCTAACTATGTTAATTCATTTACCACCCCAGGAAATCCTATGAGATGGGGTACTCTAGTTAGCCCTGTCTTTCAGGAGAGAAATCTAATGCACAGAGAGAAAAATTTGCTCAAGTTCACACAGCTAGTAAGGAACAGACCAAAGATTTAACCAAAGAGTCAGGCTTCAAAGCTTAGTCTTAACCTACAAACTGTGCTCCCTCACCAAGGAAAACTCATTCCTAAAAACTTCTCCTTCCTTGACTTGCAAGACACTGTTTTCCATTTGTTCTCTGCCTATAATAGATAGGCATAGATATCTACTCTTCTGCCCTTCTGTGGTGGCATAACCCAGAGTGCTGTTGCACATATTATGTCATTTCATTGTGTGGTTGCACTTCTCCGCAGTGCCTCCTGGACACTGGTAACACCAATATGAACTGTTAGCTCATCCCACTCAAATGGTCTGTTCTCCACTTCTTCCATAGCAATTCATGTTGTATGTGGGAACACAGCTTACTACCCAGATCACATTTCCCAGCCTCCCTTGCAGCTAAGAGGAGCCATGTGAATTCTTCCAGTGGAATCTGAGGAGAAGTGATGAGTATAGACCTTCATGCATTGGGTGTTCCCCTTAATGCTCCCTTTTCTTCATGACTACAACTTGAAAAAAAAGGACCAACTTTGGAAGATGGATACTAACAAAGGCAAAGGTATCTCACCATTCTTTTCCCTGGATAAGCCTGTTCAACAGAGTTGCCTGGAAGTCTAGACTAACAGAATGGTCTGTGAAGAAGAAACTCCCATCTTACTCAAGCCATTGTATTTTGAGTTATCCCTCTTTCTAATAAGTACACACAAAATCCATTGCTTCAGTTGAATTGTTTCCTGAGCTACATATCACCTATTGTGTTTATTGAAATGAAGCACCTACAAAGAACCTTAAATTCAATATTGCCAAAATGCAACTGGAACCTCTCCCCCCAATAAATGGCTTCTCCATCTACTCAGTTTCCAGGTCCAAGTCAAGCAAGCTTGCAACTTCCCCATCACTCACTCCCGCCAGCTGATTCATCCCCCTGTCCTGTTCATTCTGCCTCTCACGTATCTTCAACATCCATTCCCTCCTCTCCATCCTTAATGCTACACCTGGAGTTCTACATGAATTGGCTGGTACAGTCTCTTAGTTGATTTCCCTGCCTCAACCCTCAATCTTCACCACAATCCCTCACTTTAGCTCACTCTCAACAATGCCAATTCCAGGACATTTAAGCACAAATCTAAAATTGGTACTTGGTAATGTATTAAAATATTATAACGGCTTTCACAACCCCTGCACTTTAAGAGAAAAAATTGCAAGTCTCTACTAATAAAGTCCACAAGCAAAAGTCATTTGATTGAAAAGGAAAAGAAAACAGGAAACTTGCAATTGAACTATGTGCAGAAACAGAGTAAAAGGAAAGAAGAATGCATTTGTATACTTGAGGCAAACCCAGCGGAATAGTTCAAAGTCTGATTAGATCAAGCAAAGCCTGAATATAAAAGGGGATCTTCTCCCCTACCAAGCCCAAACGGATCCTGCAGAGCTCTAGTGACAAAACAGATACCACCCCAGGTCAGAGTCAACCTGAGCTGCCAGAAGTCTGCAGGAGATAATGAAGTCAGCAGAGAGGCAGGAGGGAGCGTCTTTGATTTTATATAAAAGAACTTTGAGAATGGAAATTCTTGGGGACATTCCATCAAAATAACCACAGAGCCAGAAAGCTAAAAGCTGCCTACCGTTTACTATCTGGGCAGTAGGCTTTATCTAGATCTGAGAATAAAAATTCATTATTAATAAATCAGAATCCTGCAGCTACTTTGTCATAAGCCTTTTTTTTTTCATAATAATGTCTCAAATTTGTGAACGTGTTTCCAGTTTTACTCAGCAACTACTCACAGACTTCAAATGTCTATGTGCTGGTAGGATAGACAGGGCTCTTCACAACCCAGGCATTGTTGTCCTGGACATCCTATAAATGTGGCCCGCCTCACACCCTGCGCTCTTGCTGTGGTCCTTTGCTTCCCGCTCTACACCCTTGCTTCTTGTCTGGGAATGTCTTTTCCAGCACCATGCTGCCCAAACATCATCTGCACTTGGCTAACACCTACTTATTCTTTAAGATTGGAACCCACTGGGTTACCAACTTGCCATGTGCTCTCATTGTACATCTTGGTTATGAAAACAAGGATTCCCTTCTCTATGTCAGGCTATTTTTTGCATGCCACTTCAAGATTATCTTACTCCTACTCTTATTCTAGCCACTAACGTGGGAAATCTGTTTTATGTAGATTCATTTGACCAACTTCTACATTGGTATAACTGGCCAGTACCTGGTGGGAGATCCAAGCTATTACATTTAGTTCCCTGCCTGGAACTTTTTCTTTCTTTCTTTTCTTTTTCTTTCTTCCTTTTTTTTTTTTTTTTTTGAGACAGAGTCTCACTTTCACCCTCAGTAGAGTGTCATGGCATCACAAGTCACAGCTCATAGCAACCTCAAACACTTGGGTGCAAATGATTCTCTTGCCTCAGACTCCTAATCAGCTAGAACCCACAGCAAAGCTCAGCTATTTTTTTTTTAAGACGGGGTCTCACTCTTGCTCAGGCTGTTCTTGAACTCCTGAGCTCAAGCCATCCACTCACCTTGGCCTCTCAGAGTGTTAGGATTACAGACATGACCCACCGCACCCAACCCCTTGGGACTTTTGCTTTTAATACTTGCCCCTACTTTTGTTTTGTTTTAGGGCACAGTTCACTGGAAGAAAAATAATTGTCTTTTGCTCTACCTATAACTAGGTAGAGTTTGCCAGCAAGCCAAATTCTCTTCCCACCATGGCCCTTTATACCCATAATACCTTGTCACATCTCTACTTCTGGCTCAGAAGTACTGAAAAAAATATTTATGATAATTGCATATGTGTGTGAAAATTATAAAATAAAATTTGTTTCTATTATTCAAAACAAATAGACATACAGCACTGGCTCACCTTTCCAATAGTTCAAAGATGTTAAAAGATGAGGAGTGCTAACAAAAAGAGTTGAGAACTGAGATGTTGCCCTGGAGGGGAGGCGTAAATACTAATTATAAAACAAATACCATTTGCCAAGGACAGCAGGGTACAAAGGCAGCCTCCAACCTGGATAAGGAATGGGAGTGTGATTTCATGACTTTTAGCTCACACATCAAATACTCAACTAAGAGAGTAAAACTCATAAACAGCCCATCCCATATGGTTCACCATTGACATTTCTCTCCATGACCAAACTCTATTCAGTCTCCACTGAGCTCTTTTTGAATTAGATACTGATTTTTAAACTGTAATGTTTATCTCTGCTTAGTCCAATTTTTTCAAGAATCATACTAAATTGCCTTAGCGAGAAGTCCCCATTCTTCATATCTAATCACTCTTAATATTTCATCAGCTTCCTCAATCTCTACCATCCCCCAAACAATGTCTGATCACCTTGGCCTGCCTTTGGCAAGAACCCTATTAGGTTATTAGTTTAGCCACAAATCCCCATACACAACCCCAAAATGTTTCCTCTCAGTAATTTTCTATCCACTGACTCCCCATGCCGCACCCTGATCCTTGGCTACAAATTCCCACTTATCTGTGCTGTATTTGGAGTTGAGCTCAATTGGTCAATCTATTTCCCCCACTGCAAGACTCTCTTGTGGTGATCTTCAGCCAACCTAATTGTCCCCCTAGAATAAAGTCTTCCTTTTTGCCTTTAACATGTGTCACTGAATGATTTTTTGCTTTAACACCATGAGCTGCCCCCACCTTTAAGCTGGAGGAGCACCCCACCAGTCTATGTAACTTCAGGGAACACTGGGAAGAGACACAGTTCTCATCCAGGTTCTTTGTCCTGTAAGCCAAGACTCAGAGAGAAAGGTCACTTCCTTTATCTTTCACACCCCCCTCCTTCCCAATCTCCTTTATAAGTAGTTATTTCCCGCTGTTGGGAAAAGAAAGACGCTACCATCTGAAGAGGAGCAAGTGATTCATTTCTCCCAAAGGAAATTTATAGTAAGAGTAGTTAAAATTCAAACCCAACACATGGACCATAGTCTAAGGGTCTAAAGCAGTGGTTTCCAACCTTTTGGGGACCAGGAGCTGGTTTTATGGAATTCATACAGGGAGGGGGAATGGTTTAAGGATAATTCAAGTGTATTACAATTATTGTGTACTTTATTTCTATTATCACTACATTAGAATATATAATGAAATAATTATATAACTCACTATAATGCAGAATCAATGGGAGCCTAAAACCTGTTTTCCTGCAGGTTTTAGATGGTCCAAACAATAGTATCACCACCTCAGCGCCACTTCAGATCATCAGGTATTAGATTCTCATAAGGAGCACATGACCGAGACCCCTTGTGTGTGTAGTTTACAGTAGGGCTCACGCTCCTATGAGAATCTAATGCCTCTGGGGATCTGACCGGAGGTGGAGCACAGGTGGTGGTGCCAGGCATGCAGTTTCACTATGGCCTGCTGCTCACCTCCTGCTGTGCAGCCCAGTTCAAACAGGCCACCGACCAGTCCTGGTCCACAGCCTAGGGGCTGGGGACTGTCTGTCTAAAGGAAAAGCATCCCAAAGGCATATAGCTTGTGAAGGACAAGTCCAGGCCTTACATAAAGCTTTGGGACTACTACTTAATCTAAATATAAAAAAAAAAAGAAATGTGTATCTAGAAGTACATTTTACTTGAGTTTCTGTCCTTCTTTGTTTTACATTTTGAGTTGGTCTATTTGAAGTGGGGCCTGTTGTGAGTCTGTTTACTTCCACTTATTTTTCTTAATGTGGCACACAGAGAAGCAAAATGCCATTTCAGAGTCCTTTTGAGGGGACGCTTATGCTTCACTTCCAATCTGAGAGAGTAAGCACTGTCAGCTCTTCCCTCCAACTGTGGCTCTTCATGCTTTAAGGTTGGAATCCCAAGAAACATGGAAAGAAATGCATATAAAATATTGAAAACAATTTCGGCGGTCTCACTCTTCCCTCGAAGCCCATCCAAGAAGAGCCCAGGTCCGTGACAAAGAGGTAGGAGGTCCCTGCTTTATAAAGATTTATTTTCTACGTAACTCTTGTATTTTATTGTTTGTCTCTGTTCTTCTTCAGTTAAGTCTAGACATAGGACTTTAGTAACTGATATGATAGAAAACTTAGCAGGCAAGAGAGAAAGAGTCATACTACAGACCTGCATTTTACGAATTCTGAATCTGCCATTTTTTCTGAGGCCAAGTCTTCTGCCTACCATTTAGAGACTGTAGGCACATAAACAATTCCAAAGAACAGGGAAGCAGGTAGGCAGCAATCATGGGCTGATACTCCCAAGGGTAGGTCTTTCACATATGTACTTCCCAGGCCAAAAATACTCTTCCTTAGGTCTTAGCCTGGCTGAGTCTTTCTCATCTACTGGTTGCAGTTCAAATACCACATCCTAAGGAAGCCCATTCCTAACAACCTCTCCTCAGTACCTCCCCCACCAACAAGGCCTTTCTTTAGTACATTGTGCTGTTTAGAGTCTTCAAAGCGTTTGCCACTACCTGCAATTATTTTTCATTGCATTTTTAAATGTCTGTATCCCTAAGTATAATAAAAATCATATGAGAGGAGAGATTATTGTCTGCAACATTCTCCACTATATCCCCAGTATTTAGAATAGCACATGGAATCTAGTAGGCAGGCAATCACGGAATATTCATATGAATGAGTATCATGGAACCAAAGTGAGGGTCAGATGCTTTCATTTGAAATTTTTAAACCTGTAGTTTTATACAAGTGTGTAGCTTATAACAGATATTTGAGGAGCTGTGTGCCAAACCTAATACCGCTGATGGGAATGTTTCTAAAATGTGTAACTTTTGCTATATTCCTGCTTTGTCATTTTTCACAGGTTTCAAAATGTGTCATAAAATATTATTGGGTCAGGGACCATGCAGGCCACCAGATGGTGGAGAATGATTTATTTCCTTGATTTCAGACTACTGAAGAATGATTGCAGAAAGAAATCCAGTTCTTATCTCAGGGCTTACAGAATATGAAAGATAAAAGAGACCTTGAAGTTCATTGAGTCCAGATTCATTTTTAATTTAAAAACCCATTCTACACCACCAATGACATGGTTATCTGACCTCGACTTTAATATTTTTAGTGATGAGACACTCACTATTTTACAAGATAACCTGTCTCACACAATTGGACAGATTTTGATGAGCAAAGCCTTCCTTCTATTGATTCAAAATTTCCTTCCTGTAACTTCTGGCCCTTGAAGCAACAATGAATAAGTCTAGTTCCTGTTCTGAATTATGAACTTTGAAATATTTGAAGACATCTAAACTATCTACATTCCAGTGCTTTCAACTTCAAAATAAACATCCAAATACCTCTAGCTGTTACTCACTTATTTCTCCCTCTAAATTGTTCTTCTTCCTACTGTATGGTCTCTGGACACGTTGTAATTAGGAAACATATGTTCTCCAGGGTAAAGTGAAATTAAGTCTTATTTTTAATTATGAATGTAATTGTGCTTATGCCATAAACTACTAAATGATCCCCTTTTGTAAATTAACTATGCATATAATTATATACTATATCATTACCAATATCAGCATCTGTTATTAATTGTAAAATGCAAAAGCAGATGACTCTAATATAATGAACCTTCTTCTCAGCCAGAAGTCTGTATCTAAAGACCATTTCATAACTGACAATGGCAGTTTACACTTGAAAGTCTTTTGATGAAAATATGAAAAAACTTTCAAAAATAGCCTGGATAATCATGGCTTCTTTCAAACTTAAAATTCTCAAATCAAGTAATTATAGACATCCTGAAAGTAAAGCAATCCATTATAAATTAGTCATCTTAGAGAAAATAATATAAGACTAAATATCAGGAATAAATTGTGGGCGTAATGGCTAACCAGAGTCACCAACTGCCATAGCATCTCAGTCAGAAGGAGAAGTTTTATATGCAAAAAGAAAAAATAACCAAACAGATAAACATAGATCAGGTGTGGTTCTGAGGGAAGAGAACTTTCAGGAGACTCCATGGGAAGAAGTTGAGAGCAGAACATGAAGGAACAAGGTATTAGCAGAGATCAATCCCTGCGAGGCATGGAGTCCAGGGAGAAGGGCAGGGGGAGCTCAGCAAATTCTGAGCTGCTGGAAAGACTTTCTACCCACACAAGTTTAGAGGTTGCTGTTGCCAGTGAGCTGGGAACTTCTTGTGGACAGAGCACCAAGCTCTGAGCGAGGCCACTAGGCACCTGTCATCTCCAGAGAGCTGAGCTGGCACAGCAAACACTGTATGGCTACCCTTTGTGCACCTTTGTCATCCCCAAAGGGCTCAAACTACTCAGAAGTCGTCTTGCTCATTCCCACACAGACATTTCCCACTCCGTTTCAGACTGCAGGAGCCAAAGATGTTCAGTGTGGGCCTCAGGCAATCAGTGTGATCCCAGTGCCTGGACGTTCTGAGAGAGCAGCCACCTACACAGGGAGGCAGACCTGTCCAGAGTGCAGGCTTTCCTCCATCTAGACTTTTTTTCTCCCCTTTTCTTCCCCCATCCATGGCTGACAAGGAAGGCAATTAAGCCTCCATGCCAAAGCTTACACAGGAAGCAGGCCTCATACTTTTCCTCTATGGGTTCTTCAGAGGGCTGAATGGTACTCCAGCTATAAACTCCCTGCCTGCTGGTCCTCCCTGTGTTACTTCCCCAGAAACTTCATCAGAGTGGGACATGCCCCAAGACAGAGGGACATCAAACCTCCTTGGGCACCCTGTGTGCAACTCAGAACCAGCACACTTCTCTCTAGCATTGTCAGGTACCTGGGGACAGGCCCACAGGCCAGATCCCATATCCCTAAGTCTTGATTGCATTGCTTGAGGGCACAGAGCGGTGATTTGAGTATTAGTCTCAGAGGGGAGGATGCCATGTAGGCAAAACAGCGCGAGAATGTAGTGAAGTTCTGCCCAAAGCATGCTCAAGGAGCACCCCTCACCCCACAAGAAGGCCATGCTATCAGCTCAGGCTAGGATCTTAGGCCCACAACCTCCCAGCCTACATGAAAGCTGTAAGGGAAAGAAGGCCTGCTCCAGCCTGCCAGATTGTAAATCTCAGAAAGCACTGCATCCACAGGCAGACTTTCTCACTGGATGAGGCAACTTCAGCCCTTCCCTGGCACCATTGCCTAGAAAATGGGAGCAGATTTTGACCCCTGGTGAAACAGAAATGCTGCCAGCTTTGGTAGAACCTGACAGCAAGCTTACCCAACCCAGCCTTGCCCAGCTGCACTCCTCCACCCACCTCTGATGTGGTAGAAAATAAGGACTCACCTGAAGTTCCAGGGCCCTGCTCATGACCTGGGACAATCAAGTGCTTTGGCTGAGGGACAAGAGCCAGGCACAGTACTAAAAGAATACTGTAGCTTGTTCCTTCTGGTAAGCATCATCTACTGACAGGGGTCAATTTGCCTACATCCTTTAAAGCATTTAGAGCTCAATTTTATAGAGTGTAGTTGAGTGTCACCCAAAGTACCACCTACTTTCTCAGAGATTAAACCAAAAATAAGAAACGCCAGCTGTTCTAGATGAGAAGGAATCAGTGAAAGGATTCCAGAAACAAAAAATTAGAGTGAAAGAATATCTCCAAAGGAAAAAAATAACTGTGTAGCAATGAAAACCAACCAAAATGAGAATACTGAAATGACTGATAAAGAAATGTCAAATATGGATAGCAAGCAATCTCAAAGAAATACAAGATAAAACAGAGGCCAACACAAAGAAACCACAAAAACAATGCAGGAAATAAATGAAAAATTCCCTGAAGAGATGAAATTATTAAAAAAATTTAAGCAGAACTTCTGACAATGAAAAATTCATTCAAGGAAATAAAGAACATAGTGTGGAAAGCTTTTAAGAATAGGCTACATCAAGTAAAAGAAAGAATCTTGGATCTAGAAGACAATACGTTTGAATTAAACCAGTCAGTCAAAGAGAAAGAACAAAGAAATCAGAACAAAGAATGGCTACAAGAAATATGGGATTTTGGAAAGAGACCTAACACAAGAATCATAAATATCCCTGAGGATGAAGAAGAAGATGTTTACCACAAGGGCTGGAAAACCCATTTTTGGGAATATGTGAGGAAAACTTCCAAGGTCTTATTAGAAATCTGGACATTTGGGTTCTTGAAGCTCAATGGACTCCTGGTAGAATCTTTACCAAAAGGCAATTGCCAGCAATATAATCATCAAATTGGTCAGTTAACATGAAAGAGGGACTCCTATTAGCCATAAGGTGATAAGGCAAAAGGATTGGGTAACTTACAAAGGAAAATCCAACAGACCAAGTCTAGAATTCTCAAGTGGACCTTATAAGCCAAAGGGATTTAGAGCCTCATCCTCGGTTTTCTCAAAGAAAGTAATGGCCAGCCTAGAATTGTGTATTCTGCAAAAGTAGGTTTCTTATGTGAAAGAGAAATAAAAGACTTTCTCAGACAAGCAAATGTTGAGGGGATTGGTGAAGACCAGAAAAACTCAGATCTGCATTAAATACTGATCAGCATAATAGGGACCAACCAGTGTAAAATAATCCAAATGCTAAAGTTCAAAGCCCGGATAGGATAGTGTTTCAAGAGGTGAAACAAAGCAATAAAGTTTTACTCGACAGGATGAACAGAAATATTCCACACTTAACAATTTTTTCAATAAATGTGAATGAATGGAAGTCCCCTGTCAAGGGACATAGGCCAGCTGATTGGGTAAAAAGATAGAGGCCAAGAATCTGTCATCTCCAGGAAAGACATCTAATCCACAAGAACTCGTTCAGACTCAAGGTAAAGGGATAAAAAACAATATTTCAAGCATTGAAATAGCCATTCTCGTATCAGATAACATAAGACTTCAAAGCATCAAAAATAAATAAAGACAAAGATGGTCATTATATAATAATAAAGGGAATAATTCAACAAGAAGACATAACCATTCTAACTATTTATGCAGATAAATATATGCTCCCAGATTAATAAAGTAAACCCTACTATATCTAAACAAACTGGTTAACAGCAACACTGTAATTTCTGAGCATTTTAATATCCCACTAACAGAACTAGGCAGATTCTTCAGGCAGAAATAAATAAAGAAATATAAGACTTAAATGAGACTCTATAGCAAATGAGCCTAACACACAATTACAGAACATTCTACCCCAAAACTACAGAATATACATTGTACCTATCAACATTCTCCGAGAACACTCTCCAAAATGGATCGCATAGAACACTCTCCAAAATGGATTGCATCTTAGGCCACAAAATATGTCTCAAAAATTCAAAAAAATTGAAATGATACCGTGCATCCTCTCAGACACAGTGGAATAAAATGAGATATCCACGCCAATAGAAACACTCAATTCTACACAAAGTCATGTGACTTAAACAACCTATGCTGAATTATTATTGGGTAAAAGACAAAAATAAGATGAAAATCTTTAGATTCTTTGAACTAAATGGCAAGGAGGACACACGTTATCAAAATCTCTTGGATTCAGCCTAAGCAGTCCTAGGAGGAAAATTCATGGCCTTAAATGCCTACATCAAAACAACAGAAAGATGACAAATTAACAATCAAATTAATCATCTCTATTAATTAGAAAAGAAGGGGCAAGCCAATCCCAATCCTATCATAAGAAAAGAAATAACTAAGGTCAGAGAAGAACTAAATGAAATTGACAACAAAATGTTACAGATTAATGAAACAAAAAGTTGGTTCTTTGTAAAGAAAAAATTTTGCAAAGCTTACTAAATGCAGAATACAAAATTTCTTCATACAATAACTGGGAAAATGCCATGAAGGCTATGTTAAACAGTTTGATGAAAACATTTCAGATTGTATATGAAACCAGCACATTGTACCCCTTGATTGCACTAATGTACGCAGCTATAATTTAATAAAAAAAAAGAAAAAAAAATTACAGTCCTCTTGCTAAATTAAGCAAAAGCAGAAAAGAAAGGACTTTAATAAGCTGAATCAAAAATGAAAAAGTAGATGTTACAACTGATACCATGGAGATACTAAATATCTCTGAATACTATGTAAGGTTTCTATGCACATTAACATGAAAACGTTAAAGAAGGGGACAAATTCTTGGAAACACATAATCTCCCCAGGCTCAATCAGGAAGAAAGAGAACTCCTATACAGACCAATAACAAATTAAAAAAAATTGAAGCAGCAATAAAATACCTTCCAACAGAAGAGTCCCAGACCAACTGGTCTCACAGGCTTCATTTTGCTAGACTTATAAAGAGGAACTAGTACTTATACTACAGAAATTATTTCATAACATTGAAAAGGAAGGAATCCTCCCCAACTCTTTCTAAATGCCCTATATCATCTTGAAAGCAAAGTTAGGAAAGGACATACACACACACAAAGACAACTATAGGCCAATATCCCTATGACCATAGGTACAAAAATTCTCAGTAAAAGTCTAGCTAACCAAATTCAGAAACACATCAAGAAAATAATTCACCAGAAACAAGTGTGCTTTGTCCCAGTGACACACGGATGTTCAACATTTGTAAGTAAATAAATGTGATTCACTACATAAACAGAAGAGAAAATAAAGCCCATTTAATTATCTCAATAGGTGCAGAAGAAAGCATTCAACAAAGTTCAGCACCCTTTTATCATAAGAACTCTTAAAAAAGTATGCATAGATGGAACATATCTAAAAATGATAGAAGACATATACAACAAGCCCACAGCAAGCCTCATACTGAATGGGGTGAAAAACTGAAGTCATTCCTTCTTAGATCTGGAACTAGATAAAGTTGTCCACTGTCACCACTTCTGTTCAATATAGTGCTGGCAGTCCAAGCTAGAGCAATCAGACAAGAGAAGGAAATCAGGGTATCCACATGGGGACAAAGATGCCAAACTATCACTCTTTGCCAATGATATATCTATTATAAAACTCCAAAGATTCTTCCAAGAAACTCCTGAAATTGACAAATAATTTAACAAGGTCTCAGGTTATAAAATCAATGCACACAAATCAACAGCATTCCTATATACCAACAACAGTCAAGCTGAAAATCAAATCAAGGAGTCAACACTCTTTACAATAGTAACAAGGGAAATAAAGTCCCTAGAAATGTATTTAATCAAGGAAGTAAAAGAACTCCACAGAAAGAACTATGAATTACTGAGGAAGGATACCATAGAGAATGTGAACGAATGCAAAAATATATCATGCTCATGAAATGCCAGAATCAATATTGTTAAAATGTCTATACTACCCAGAACTCCACAGGAAGAACTATGAGTTACTGAGGAAGGATACCATAGAGAATGTGAACAAATATAAAAATATATCATGCTTATGAAATGCCAGAATCAACATTGTTAAAATGTCTATACTACCCAGAGTATCTACAGATTCAATGCAATCTCCATTAAAATACTAATGTCATTATTCACAGATCTAGAAAATATAAATCTATGCTTCATACAGAATTAGAAAAGAGCACAAAAAGCCAAAATAATCTTAAGCAAACAGGATGAATCAGGAGCTATTTTTCATGAGACTTCAAGCTACGAGGCTATAGTAACCAAAACAGCATGGTACTGACACAAGAACAGAGATGTAGATGTATGGATCTGAATAGAAAACCCATATACATAACCATCCTCATACAGTCATCTGATCCTTGACAGAGCAGGCAATAACATACATCAGGGGAAAGAATCCCTCCTTAATAAACGGTGCTGGAAAATTTGGATAGCTGCTTACAGAAGACTGAAACAGGAGCCTCACCTCTCACCCCTCACTCAGACTTAAGCCTAAGCCATGAAACTAAAAGAATTCTAAAAGAAAATGTTGGGAAAACTCTTACAGACATTGATGTAGGTAAAGAATTTATGAAGAAGACCCCAAAGGCAATCACAAATGGCAAAAAAAAAAAATGGCCCCTGATTGAATTAAAAGTTCTGTGCAGCCAGGGAGACAATCAACAGAGCAAATGGACAACCTCAGAATGGAAGTATTTGCAGACCACTCATCTGATAAAGGGCTAATAACCAGAATCTGTAAATTATTCAAGAAAATTAGCAAGAAAAACATCAAACTACTTCATTAAAAAGTGGCAAAGGCATGAAAAGAAGTTTTTCAAAAGAAGATAGACTAACAATAAACATTAAAAAATGCTCAGTGTTTCTAATCATCAGGGAAATACAAATCAAAACCACCATGGGGTATCACCTAACTCCAATGTGAATGGCTTTTATAAACAAGTCCCAAAACAACAGATGCTGGTGTGAATATAGAGAAAGGAACTCTTTCCTATATACTATTGGTGGGACTGTAAACTGGTATAACCTCTATGGAAAGTCTTATTGAGGTACTTTAAGGAACTAAAAGTAGACCTACCATTTGATCCAGCATTTCCACTATTGGGGATTTAGCCAAAGTGGAGGGGGGGAAGTCATTTCATCAAAAAGACATGTACACTGGAATATGTACAAATCTATAATTGCACAAATGTGGAATCAACCCAAGTGCCCATCTGGAACTGAGTGGATTAATAAATTGTGATATATGTATACCACGCAGTACTATTCAGCTATTAAATAATAGTGAACTAATATCTTTTGTAACCAATGGATAGAACTGGAGACCATTCTTCTAAGTGAAGTATGGAAAAATAAACACATGTACTATTACAATGGAAACTAATTGTTCAATACCATGTGCACATTTGGTAGTAAAACTCTACTGAAAGCTGATGTGTAGGAGGGGCAGGAAGGGAGGATAAATTCACACCTAATGGATACAATGCACACTATCTGCGTGATGGGCACACTTATAACTTTGACTCAAACTGTGCAAAAGGCATTCCTATAACCAAAACATTTGTATCCATGGGCGGGTTCAAACCCGGCCCCGGCCGAACTGCATCAAAAATTAGCCGGGCGCTGTGGCAGGTGCCTGTAGTCCCAGCTACTTGGGAAGCTGAGGCAAGAGAATCACTTAAGCCCAAGAGCTGGAGGTTGCTGTGAGCTGTGACTCCACCGCACTCTACTGAGGGCAATACAGTGAAACTCTGTCCCCAAAAAAAAAAAAAAAAAAAAAAAAAATACTCTGAAATGTTAAAAAAAAAAAAAAAGAAGAAGAAGAAACATTCAGTCTTTTATCACTAAATGTGATTGTTACCTCCAAGATTTTCATAGATGCCCTTTCAGATTAAGGAAGTTTCCTTCTGTTGCTTGTTTAATGAGTTTCTGTCATGAACAGATGTTGAATTTTTTTAAATTGTTTTTCCACATCTACTCAAAGTATTATTTTTTCTTTTACATTGTTAACATGGCAAATTACATTGCTAGATTATTAGATGTTGAATGGAACTTCAGATGAACCCCACTTGGTCAAGATGTATTACTGTTTTATATGTTACTTAATTTTGATCACTAACATTTTATTAAAGATTTTTGCCATTATGTTCATGAGGAATATGAATTGTATTTTTACAAAAAATTATGTTGAAGTTATTTGAACAATTTTTAGCTATATAATAAAATTGAAGAGAATTTGTCTATATTCAGACTTTATGAGAATGTCTGGTAAATTAGTTCATATTTTGTCATTTTCATGATAAATATTAGTTATAGTCACTTTGTTAATATTAATAAGTTAGGCAGATAGAAATTGTTATACTATGGTGCTATACGTAGCCAAATAATTTTCCATATTGACTTTCTACTGCCAAAAACCAACAAATAGATTAAATTCACCTTGGGAAAATTGATAAGTTTCAATTCACATGTCTACAATTATATTTATACTATAATCAGCCACTTTCTTTTAATGTCTAATAGTGACTTATACTGTATTTGAATTTCCACAATTATGTTTGTATCTAACACCATCTCAGAAATGTTACATACTGTTTTCTGTTTGATGGAATTAATAGGACTTGTTGCGTTTGTTCGTTGACTATTTCTACTACAGATACTAGCCAATATTCACCCAGTGAACAAAAGGTGTAACACTATGGAACCTAGAAACATTGACCCAACAAGTATTTGTTCAATAAACTTTGAACATACTTTGCATATTCCTTTTCAGCCAAAAGTTACAAACCATAATATGTTTAAAATGATGGCAGCTAAACTCAATGCTTCTCAGTAGTAGTCATTTTTAAGGTTACAAAATGCATTTTTGATCACCTTAAAATAAATAACCTGAATTATTCACTTGTTCCAGAAATTCTTGCACTGGGTTAGATCGCATCCTCCCAAAATTCAAATGTTAAAGTCCTCACCACAGTACTTCCGAATGTGATTTATTTGTAAACTGGACTGTTGCAGATGTAATTCAGATGAGATCATACTGGAGAAAAGTAAGCCCACTGTCCAACATGGCGAGTGTTCTTATAAAGTAGGGAAATAGGGAGACATACACAAAGAGAACACCATGAAGGCACAGATCAAGGTGATATTTCTACAAGACGAGAAATGGGAAAAGTTATTGGCAAACCATCAAAAGTTAAGGGAGAGGAATGAGATATCATATGTTCTTCTTCGTGGCCCTCAGAAAGAGCAAACTCTGCTGACACCTTGACCTTGAACTTCCAGTTTCCAAAACCATGAGATAATGAATTTATTTTGTTTAAGCCATTCAGTGTGTGTTAGTCTGTTATGGAAGCTCTAGGAAACTAATAGAATTCTGAAACTCTTAAAAAACATTTGGCACTTTTCTTTGGGAGATGCCTTCAGAGCCCATGGCATTTTATTTTAGCTATCTTTAAGTTTGGCATATTCTTGTCCTCTAAGAGGAATTTCTTAAGTAGCCACAAGTTATTGATATCTAAGATATGAATGCAATGGATCACTTGTATAGGTGACACAGCATTGTTTTAATTAGTTAGTTACACATCCAAATTAATTAATTTATAATACAAATTAGCTGAACATTTTTACAACTAACTTCAGTTGGTAGTCTAAAATATTTTGAAAGAGTATTTCTAGGAAGAAATGTATAACCTCCTAAGATAACAATGTGAAACATATAAAAACACATGTTTTACAAATCCTGATGTGTTTCATTTTAAATTTTCCTTCTTTATGGCCATACTGTGTGTGTATGTGCACATATAAATATATATGAGTTATATTATAAATAGTGTAAAAACAGTTTATTTAATGCTAAGCCAGAGGTTTTCAACAGGGCTTTGTGATACCAGACACTTGACCAGGGATGTATCTGGAGAGAGATCCAGCTTTTCAGTCTTAGTTTAGTTTAAATTTCTATTTAGAAATTCTATTTAGTTTAAATTTTGAGTTTTGATTTGAGACCAAGACCGCTCAGTAAAACTTCTGTAATGATGCAAATGTCCCATATTTACATTGTCCGTTACAGGAGACACAGTCACAGGTGGCATTCGAGTGCTTGACATGTGGCCAGTGCAACTGAGAGACGAAATTTTAATTCATCTTCACCTTAATTAATTTTTACTTAAATGACCAATTGGACATTTTAGTGGACAATGTAGTTCTAGAATTTAATTTGAGAAGGGGATTTCACTGCTCACAAAGTTTGAAAATCACTACTAAAAATGATCATATATGATAAAATCAGGAAAACGTCCGCTAAGGAGGAATAATGGATGACTCTGATCAATTATCCCAGAAAGCACAAATACGCAGGTCTCTTAGGCATGGGAGGACGGATTTTAACCCCACTGAGTATAAAAACTTAATAAGCAAACTAAAACTGACCATCACTGATCTTCAGCCAGCAGGGGGACCTGAAGAGTAGCACCAAGTTGTTTTGGGTTTTTTTCCCTGAATATGCATTGATCTATGTGGAGGCCCTAAAACATACATTATGCTCAGGAACTCCAAACCTGTGTTTCCTGAATATTCGCAGTTACCTACATACTCTACGCCTTTCAATTTCAAATGATCCCAAGGAGGTGGCAGCAGAACTTGGCCTTACAGTTCAAAATCCAGTTAATTGTAAAACCTGATGTTTCCCACTTTCCTTTGTTACCATGTAATTAGTCTTCATATTTTTATATTGATTTTTAGCTTTATCCTCGTCCTCCACACACCAGAGAAAAATATGAAGAACTTTTATATCTAGACATATAAGAAAAATTTCATTAGCACACCGTTGATTCTTTATTTAGAAGTTATTTATAAGGAAACTTTTATCCATGATAAGTTAACCACATATGGCCTTACCTCTTGATAAAGGTCACTGAGATCTTCTTGATGGGCCTGTTTGGAACACCCTGGGAATTCCCTAACACAGCAGGAATCTGGAGGCCAGTCCATCTCTGTCATTTCCAACCAATCAGTGAAATACACCACTCCACAGCACTTAAACTGCAAAAGAATCACTGGTCAGGCTCAGAAACTATAAAAATATTTTCTTAATTTACAGGAGACTAAACGTTAGATTTCTCAAATTTTTGTACCCTGAGCTAAACTCACTTCCATCATCAACTCATGAAATGTGTACATTCTACGCTGATGACAGAAATGTAGTCAAGGAATACCTTGGCTAAACACTGCATAATAAAACGATGCTGAACAATACTGCCCATAACACATAAAACACAAATCAGGCATGATTATAGCATAGTAACAGACTTAACACACACGCCAATAACAGAACAAAGAGGCTGCCATCGTATCTTTATCATTAAACCTCCAGCCACTAAAGACTAGTCAATCAATCAATCAGTCTGTTGCTTAACACAGTCAAGTATTAAACCAAAAGTTGAGATAATCTCTGTAAAAAATGTGTTGACCAAAACCCACATCACAAAGGTCACCAGATTTGGATTCTTCAGCCAGTAAAAAAATGCCACAAAACGTTTCGAATTAACATAGGTCTGTCCAATGAATATTTATTCAATGGAGTGAGATTTTGAAACTACCATTCTATTACAATAATCTCAAAAGTGATGAACATTTAGCTTGAATAAAGTCAAGTTTAAGAAAACCTATAGGTTTTTTTTCTTTATCTCACTACTCCAAAAATTAGCAAAATCTTTCTCTAGTCAAGGTTTAGAAACACTGTCTAAGGATATACATAGATTATGTTCAGAATAATTAACTGTGATGTAAAATTTTCTGCCCTACAGTAAAGAGGGTTGCTTTTTCCTCTCTAGACAGAAACAAGAGATACGAACAGTCACTGAGAAGACCTTTGTCCAGAGAGACTGGTTACACAAATTATGTAGCCCAACAGGTCAACCAGTATTCCAGAGTAACATTGTATCACAAAATATCTCAATCTACCACTATTTCAAAATTTCACTAAAATAAATTTTAAAGAAATATGAACTTCTCATGCAAAAGGAAGCAAGGAAAATATAAAAATTATTTTTTACTTTTACACTTGCTTAAATATCTAATTTTTAAACAGAAAAACATCATTTTAGGCATATTATAAATAATGAATTACTGAAAAGTATGAATAATACTATAATTTGATAAGCTTTTTTATATTTAATATTTTCCTTTTATTAACTTGCTCTAAAAGTTATGAATATACAATATAAACATCACAAATTAAGTCAAATACCATTTGACCTCACATATATTCCATAATTCATTAAATATTCTTGAAAAACATATGCTGCATTAAGACTTCACTTCCTAAAAATTATAAACCACTGCATTTTCAAGTAAGTATTTTTAAGTCCTTGCCCTCAGGAAGAATCCTTTTCTCTCCCTTCCTAATGACATAAATCCTTTCTGTGCTAATGACAGAGATATGTTCTTGGAACACTCTTACTCCATTCAGAATGGAACAGCCCATTTACCTGGTTTATCGGGAAATGAGAATACCATATTCAATGCCAAACTTTTTTTATTTTATTAAGTCTGGAAACATAGTCATCTTTTTTTTCTTCAATAGAAGATAATGAATTTGTACCAAAACGTTTCCTAAAAACTCCAAGGAAACCCAATATTATACCAAGACATTCCCATGGTCTATATCTCCGTGCCATTTTCTTGTTTCCTTTAATTTCCCATTATAGGACAGTAACATTTCTGCTAACCTTGGGCCAAGCTCTAGAACATACTATCACCATTTTTCATATTAATAAACTGAGGCCTTCGATAAGTCAAGTAACTGGCCAGGGCCACAAGCCAGTGTGTATTCTAAAGCCTGTGTGCTCCAACGACTGTGTTAAAATAAATAAGAATATTTTTTAAAGGTTTTTTTTTTTTTTTTAAGGTGTTAAATGTCACTGAGGCTTACCCCAGAGTCCACTATGTTGAGGCAGGTGCACAGAATCACCCTGAATGAGCAGTCAGGAAAACCAGAACCTGACGATGCCACGTCTGCTCTGTAAGTTATTTGGAAGTTGGGTGTTATGGGCTGAACTGTGTCTCCCACCAAATTCATATGCTGAAATTCATAAACCCCAGTACTTCAAAATGTGACTGTATTTGGAGACAGGGTCTTTATGGAGGTCATTAAGTTAAAATAAAATCATTAAGGTGGGCCTAATCCAATATGAGTGAAGGTCTTACAAGAGGAGCAAATCTTTGCACAGACACACAGAGGAGGAAGGCAACGAGAAGGCACAGGGAGAAGACAGCCCAAGAGAAAGACCTCAGGACAAAAACAGCCCTGCCCACACCTTCACCTTGAACTGCCAGCCGCCTGTGGACTGTGTGAACATGAATTTCTATTACAGTTTGTAGTACATTGTTATGGAATTCATAGCAAAAAAGGGGCTTTTACAAATGCTTTCACTATGCCCTGGGGTCTTTATCATCTCCTTTTATGTAAAATAAGCTTGTGATATGAAAAAAGGATCTTACCACAGGACAAATCTAAAGATAAGTGTGCTATTATTTGCAGCTTGTACCCTGGCCCAGGTGGAGACCCCATCAGAAGAAAACTCACTTCAGTTTTTCACCTGGACTATCAAGGTCCACATGACAAATTCCAGACTATAAAGAGCCCTGGGTAGTTCTTCCCAGGGACAGAAGCTGAACACAGCTTACTATAAATTCCCTAATGTTTCACTTATTTTCCCTTCATGTTGTTTTAGTACAAGTACATAGTAAACAAACAAAGTCAGGAAGCATTGAAATAAACAGGAAATCTGTGTTACAATGATAATTTTCACCATCTCAACAACAGTAAAACAGATAGCCAGATTTGGAGATCTGTTCTGGACTTGAACGTTGGCCCATATCCAGGACCAAGTAACTGAGCAGAGAGCTGGCTACTTATCACGTAAGGTGCTGAATCTCGAATGCCTTGTGGCCCAGCGCTAAGTAAGGTAAGTTAAAGGAAAATCAAGATAACTTAATCATCTGGGAATATCACTCTAACTGCAAGGAAGTTTGCAGCAAACAGTTTGAAACATGGTTACCTTCAAGTCACCATAGTTTGAATAACTATAATCCCTATTTAAGAAGATGGTGGGGGCTCGGGGCCCATAGCACAGTGGTCATAATGCCAGCGACATATACCCAGCAGGATCAAATCCGGCCCAGTCCAGCTAAACATCAATGACAACTGCAACCAAAAAATACCCGGGAGTTGTTGTGGGTGCTTGTAGTCCCAGCTACTTAGGAGGTTGAGGCAACAGAATTGGCCCAAGAGTTTGAGGTTGCTGTGAGCTATGACGCCACAGCAGTGTATGGAGGGTGACATAGTAAGACTCTGTGTCAAAAAAATAAAAAAGAAGATGGTGGGGTGCAGTGCTGCGTTACCATTAGGTAACCCAGACCAAAAGCACCTACACTTCATAGTGTTATTGCTAATAACCAGAAGATAAATGAGAACAAGCTTAAATCATTTAGTCTTCTAAACAACCTTTATTATCCTATTTTACAGGTGAGGAAACCGAGGTTTAAGAAGGTTGTGCAAATTATAGAAGTTCACTTCATAGTAAGCAGCAGAGCTGTGACTTAAACCAAGCTTTTTCTGAGTAGAAAAATCATGCCATTCATGTCCCAAATGAGAATGATCAGTTAGAAAATTAAAATGATGTTTAAAATACCTATAGCTCTAAAAGTCATAAAATATCTACTTAAATTGAAATTGGATATTTATCAAGTGCGGAATCCTCACAGTTATCTAGGAAAATGGCTTTTAAGAAGTTCTTAAATAGCTGTGAACCCAGTAAAATAAAGAGGAAAAGGCAAATGTGGGGAGAAAAGTAGAGCATGGAGTTACTTATTTCTCAATAAAGCACTGCACCAAAGGTAACAGAAGCATAGTCTCAATTTTTCAGCACGGACAAAATTACCAAGGCCAAAGCTTTGAATATCTGGTTGGAAAGTGTGCCACCTACTCCATACTCTCTACCTTAGAAATCGTATCATTTACCTCTCGCTGAAAAAAATTCCAAGCATGAGTAAGCCAGCGGTATCTAGGTAATCCATAATTTGTCATTCTGGCTTTCAAAGTGACCATATCCGACCACTGTACTGGAACCTGGAGATAAAAGGAAGATATCAACAAGTATAACCCACGGGCACAGATTCACTCATCGGTTCACAAACACAGTAACTCCACACACACACACGCACACATACTATGAATGTATTATACTTGACAAATACTACTTCAAATTTGCATTTACTTGTGGCCTAAACTAAGCTCCTTGTTATGAGATATTTATTGGACAATCTCTACATACATATTTTTGTACTAAATGAGGAGGTACGTTCTATTAAGTGAAAAAATAAGAAATCACTACAATGCTCAAGGAAATGCCCAAACATGAAGTGAACTGTACATCCCAGAGCTCCACCTGAAGAGCTCCTCATAACACACGATGTCTGCAAAGAAACGCCCTTTGGCTTCACTTCATAATACTATGAAGTTGTCCTTCTTTGAAGGAACTGCAGATAATGGTACGAAAATAAAGGGAAGAGAAGTAGGAAGGGAAATAATTCCAGCTCAAGTCAACTCTCAACTCTGGGAGAATTTTGTGAACACATTTTGAAAAGTTGGATTTTTAAGACATGCTAGCATTTTAGAAAGAACCGTTCTCAAAGTAACACATATTTTTATGCTTCTATCCTCAACTTCAGGTCTGTTCCACAGCATTTAATCATGGCAGAATTTTAGGTAAGCAACACGACAGATGACCAGAAATATGGTCTGCATAACAAACAAGGTATGCTTTATTTGCAGGTCCAGGAGAAAGAAGGCAAACCCTAGTCTCACCATGTATGTAGTATTTTTTTTTAATTTTTATTATTTAATCATAATTGTGTACTTTGGTGCAATCGTGGGGCACAATGTGCTGACTTTATATACAATCTGAAATATTTTCATCAAACTATTTAACATAGCCTTCATGGCCTTTTTTTTATAATTTTATTGAATCATAATTGTGTACATTGGTGCAATCATAGGGCACAATGTGCTTCATATACAATCAGAAATATTTTGATCGTACTGTTAACAGATAGCCTTCATGGCATTTTCTTGATCACTATATAAAGACATTGATACTCTACCTCTAATAAGTTTCACCAGTACCCTGCTAAGATGCACCGTAGGTGTGTTCCCACTAATTGTCCTCCCTCCACCCATCCTCCCCCCTCTCTTCCCCTCCCCTCCCTTTCCCCTTTCCCTGTATTCTTGTGCTATAATTGGGTTTTAGCCTTCATGGCCTTTTAATCACTATTGAATTTATATATGACATTTATATTCTACATTTAGTAATTTTCACTTATACCCTTGTAAGATTGGTGGGATCACCATAAGTGTGATCCCACCAATCACCCTCCCTCTCCCCATCCTCCCTCCTCCCCTCCCCTACCTTGCCCCTTTTCCCATTTCTTGTGCTATAACTGGGTTTTAGCCTTCATATGAAAGCTATAGATTAGCTTCATAGTAGGGCTGAGTACATTGAATACTTTTTCTTCCATTTTTGAGATACTTTGCTAAGAAGAATATGTTCCAGCTCCATCCATGTAATCACAAAAGAGGTAAAGTCTTCATCTTTCTTTAAGGCTGCATAGTATTCCATGTACACATGTACCACAATTTATTATTCAAGCCGAAAAAAGAATCAAGGACCCTATCCCTTTCACAGTAGTACTAAAGAAGGTGAAATATTTGGGAGTTTATCTAACAAAGGATGTGAAAGATCTTTATAAAGAGAACTATGAAACTTTAAGAAAAGAAATAGCTGAACATGTCAACAAATGGAAAAACATACCATGCTCATGGCTGGGAAGAATCAACATTGTTAAAATGTCCATGTTATCCAAAGCAATATACAATTTTAATGCAATTCCTATTAAAGCTCCCTTGTCATATTTTAAAGACCTTGAAAAAATAATACTTCATTTTATATGGAATCAGAAAAAACTTTGAATAGCTAAGACATTACTCAGAAATAAAAACAAAGCAGGAGGAATCACACTACCAGACCTGAGACTGTACTATAAATTGATAGTGATCAAAACAGCATGGTATTGGCACAAAAACAGAGAGATAGATGAATGGAATAGAATAGAGAACCAAGAGATGGACCCAGCTACTTACTGCTATTTGATCTTTGACAAGCCAATTGAAAACATTCAGTGGGGAAAAGATTCCCTATTTAACAAATGGTGCTGGGTGAACTGGCTGGCAACCTATAGAAGACTGAAACTGGACCCACACCTTTCACCATTAACTAAGATAGACTCTCACTGGATCAAAGATGTAAACTTAAGACATGAAATTATAAAAATACTAGAAGAAAGTGCATGGAAAACTCTTGAAGGAATCAGCCTGCGTGAACTTTTTATGAGGAGGACTCCCCAGGTAATTGAAGCAGTATCAAAAATACACTACTGGGACCTGATCAATCTAAAAAGCTTCTTCACTGCTAAGAACACAGTAAGTGTAGCAGGTAGACAGCCCTCAGAATGGGAGAAAATATCTGCAGATTATGCCTCAGGCAAAGGTTTAATAACCAGAATCCAAAGATAACTCAAATGTATTAGCAACAAAAGGACAAGTGATCCCATCCCAGGGTGGGCAAAAGACTTGAAGAGAAACTTCTCTAAAGAAGACAGGCGCATGGCCTACAGACACATGAGAAATGCTCACCATCTGTAATGATCAGAGAAATGCAAATCAAAACTACTTTAAGATATCACCTAACTCCAGTAAGATTAGCCCACATAACAAAATCCCCAAACCAGAGGTGCTGGAATGGATGTGGAGAAAAGGGAACACTTCTACACTGCAGGTGGGAATGCAAACTAATACATTCCTTTTGGAAGGATGTTTGAAGAATACTTAGAGATCTAAAAATAGATCTGCCATTCGATCCTATAATCCCTTTATTAGGTATATATCCAGAAGACCAAAAATCACACCATAATAAAGATATATGTACCAGAATGTTTATTGTAGCCCAATTCATAATTGCTAAGTCATGGAAGAAGCCCAAGTGCCCATCAACCCACGAATGGATTAATAAATTGTGGTACATGTATACCATGGAATATTATGCAGCCTTAAAGAAAGATGGAGACTTTACCTCTTTCATGTTTACATGGATGGAGCT